>LGRX02030637.1:0-55362 GCA_001247695.2 Cymbomonas tetramitiformis | reverse complement strand
ACACTCCAACAGCTGCTACACCTGTGGTTCCCACTCCCAACCCTGCATCGAACGTGGACGCGGACGTGGCCGTCAGACGTTATTTGCAGGAGCAGTCCAAGTTGGTCGACGAGATTTACAAGGCGCGCTTGCATCGGGCTTGGGCCAAGAGTATCCGTGAGGATATTCTTGGCGACAAGAAGCACCATTTTCGCGGTACGGACGACTCTGGCCTCCTGTCCGACCTGGTGGTGCAGCTGCGCACAGAGTTTCAGTCTGCTGGTTTGGAGCTGCGGGCCTTCGACCTCGAGGACCCTCTGGTGCCCGTAGTCGGCAGGGTTAATGGGCTGCTGTACGACGTTCTGGCTCTCGTGGTGGAGAAGCACAACAACGCGTATGTCTGGCTGACTGGCACTGACTCCTCGGCTGACCGAGATGGACGGCGTGCTCTTGTCGACATCATCAAGGGCTCTGTACCGGTGGCGCTGCGGGAATCGCAGCAGGAGGAGCATGCGGCCTTACGTTATCCCGCGAACGTTGACCCGCAGCCGATTTTGGCTAAGGAGCAGCGTTTGGTGCGGGATAACAGGACTTCAGACTGGACTCCGACCGAGGCAACACGGAAATTATCCCTCTACACCCGCCTCGACCCCGTGTTTTACGCGGCGGTGAAGGTCCGCTATCCCATGGCTGCTGACCTGTCCCACGTGTCCCTTGCTTCTCTTCGTTCCTTGGTTGTCGAAATTTATCAGTCTTGGGCGCAAACGGATGGGGGCAAGGCGGCTTCTGGTGCGGGCGGAATCTCCGCGCATCTGTCCAGCAGCGAGTATGACTCGCTGCTGCAGAAGATTACGGAGCTGAAGGAGCTGGTGCAGCGGCAGCACGGTGAGACCGCTCCGGTGGTACGGCAGCAGCGGGAAAGGGTTCAGCAGAAGCAGCAACAGCAGAAGTCCCCACATCCGCGGGGTTTCCGTGTAGGCACCCACAAGGCCCCGCCAGTGGGATTCGACCGCGATGAGCAGCGGGCGAAGCCATTCTGCGGGAAATGCAAGAAGGCGGGCAAAGGTGAGCACTATCACTTTTACCGCGACTGCCCGTTGGGTGGCCGTCAGCACCCGCCCAACTCTGCGGCGGCATTCTGCATCCCTATCGACGAGGAGGATGCGGACGGGGTGCACGCTCTGGCAATGTGTGCGGTGTTCCAGCACGCTGCGGATGATGGAGCGGAAGCCTTCGCACGTGCTGCGGCTGCGTACGGGCCTCCTGCGGTGCTTTCTGCGGGTGCGGTGGGCGGCATTGACGTCTCCGCCTACGGGTTCACCGGGGAGCAACAGCCGACTTCCGAGGGGGACTCCATTCTCCAACGACTCGACGATCTTGCTGCGGAGGTTCACTCCGCAGCCAATCCGCAGGTGCACTACACCCATGCCTCCTTCCCGCCTCCTGCCAACATTGGACAGGAGGCTTCGGCTCTGGTGTGTGAGTCCGCTGCAACGGTGGCCGCACCGGAGGAGCAGGTTCCGGCAGGTGGTGCGGCGGCATCGGCGTCCGCCGTGCCGGCCCCTGCTATGCCTGTCTTCCAGGGGAAGGATGCCGCACCCGAGCTACTGCAATCGGCGAAGTTGACCGCCACGGCGGACACGGACGGTGAATTTGCTGGGTTCGTTCAGACTGTCAACCACGCCGCCGTCCAACCCATTGACCTCACGGGTTACAACACCGACGACTATGAAGACCTTGCCGACGGCACGTTCACGGTAAAGCCACGGGCTTCAGACGTCTCGGCCAATCTCTCATCTACACCTGCGACCCAGGCACCTAGCTCTGGTGGTGCTCTGGGTGACTGGCATGCCGGTGCTCCCCGCAGCTACGGCTGTGGAAAGCCTCCGTGGGGATTCCCTGCCCACGCTGGCTTGTGGGGAATGCCTTTTATGCTCTCCTTTATGCTCTTGATTTCTATCATGGGAGTGGGGACCGCCGCCTACACGGCGGCCAATGACGTCGGATCTGTGCAGGTATCGGGTCAGGCTGCTCCGCAGCCTGTGCTGTGCAGGGGGGACTTGTGCATCTACTCTGGTATCTCCCAGCTGGACCCCGTCACACTGGATGCGGTGCTGCACTCCCTGGGTGCTGCGGCAGTGCTACTGCCGCCTGACCCACTGGAGGGCAGTGCTGCGGGCTGCTACGGTGATCAATGTGGTGACGGTGCTCCTCTAATCTTTGACCCCGAGTAGTTTTATTCCTGGTTCTGGCAGTGCACCACCTTCTGGTGGTGTGCTGAGATGTGCTTTGACCTCAACATGGTCTTCAATTGGCTTTATTTTACTTTGACTCCTTATATCCGTTGATCTGACTTGCTGGCACCGTGCCTTTCAGTAGTTTAGCAGGACCTGTATGCCTGTATGTTTCTGCACTTGTGCCGGCTAGAGGGTTTCCATTTGTGTATCAGAATTGCACAGTTGGTATAGCAGTTAGGCTTGTCACCCTAGCTCCTGCCCTAACTTATTTGGTATCTCGGACTTGCCTGTCAGTCACCACCCACAGTGCTGGGGTGGTGTGCTGAAATCTGTGTAGGCAGCCCTGACCGGGAGTCCCGGTGCAGGCCCCTATGACAGATTACTAGGTAGCCAACACTGGACCTGTGACTGACCGTAAGCCCGTACTGTGACACACCAAGGTGTCACAGGTAGCTAGGACCGTAGCCGTTCCGACTCTGTCACCGTTCGGGGTATATCTAGCTTAGGGTTTATTTATTATACGAGTTTATCTATGTCAGTTTCACAGCACACACGATTATCTGTGAACTTGGATATTCCAGTACGCCCTGTCCGCCGCCCGCCGATGCCTCACAGGCATGATCTGATAATGGCTATGTGGCGCTTTACCCGACGAACTCGGTTTTATCTGTTTTTTGAATTGGTAGAGCCGGAACGCTATCCCGATCGCGCTGAATATGCACGGGGTGAAGCGTGGATGACTCCGCGATTAATGGTTATTCCAGTCGACGTTGTACGCCTATTGGTCTGTTGGTACCAGAATGACGAAACGACACCTTTCGACGAGTACTGTATCAGTTGCGATTGCCTTAGTTGATCAGGTATAAAAGCTCGATACCTCTTACTTAGCCTTCATTTGCTGCTTACGCTCACCATCGTGCCACCCCAGCTTGACACTAACAACTAACAACTGACCACGCTCAGCCCAAAAGCTACTTGAATGCCTCAAGGCAAACTCGTCATGAAATGCGATTATTGTGACCTTCCTGCAAACGTTCGCATATGGTTTAATGCTGGTTCGCATCTTGTTGCGATAAATGAGCATACCGAACATTTCGCGTGTATGCGTTGTTCTTACGAAATATTCATGTGCCAGGAAGCAATGGACGACGAAGACGGAGTATACTGGGAGCTGATAGATTAGTAGACCATTACTTTCCGGCGCCTGAAAGGCGTGGAATGAACTAATTCGAGATCTTTTGCCTGGTAGTAACTTACGTACTTTGCAATGTAATAGTAACGCTATGATATGTTGTACGACCAGCTGACTTATGGCTTTTGCGATATATATATATATATATTGTAACACTACTAACACTAGCAAACATTCTACTTGTAATTAAACGAATAGACACCGTTCATGCAACAATACCCGTGTGATGATAGTTGTATAGCCGCGTTTTTTGACGCGGGGCTTGTGTTTATGAACACACCCAATCCAAAAAAGATATCTCTCTCCGTTGATTGCTCGATGATCACTCGAACCACATTGGCAAACCGCATAATGAAGGCATACCGTACCGCATAAACACATAATGCAACCTACGTGGCTGCCACGTGTCGGCATTACACTGCGCGTTATGATGACGTGGCAGGTCACCCGTCGTCTATAAACCGAGAATAGTAACAGAAAAACACCGTCTAAAAACATGCATACTGGTTCACCTATCCCCAATAGTCTGTTTGAAGGCCGGATCTATTGCCCCTCGTAGCACAAACCATTAACACGAGCCCACCAAAGCTGCCGCGCGCATTAAACTGATGGCGATTAAGGTCTGGAAAAATAATTAATATAGAATAAGTTTTCTTAATCTTAGAATAACCCGTTTCATCGTTAATTTAGAATAAGTTTTCTTGATGTCATCCGGCTATGACCGGTGGTCCTTTTCACGACTCGTGTTCAAATAATGTGCACACAGGTCAAACGCTCTCGTTCCCGCTGGTGCCATCATGAGGAAGCCTCCAAAAAGCTTTAAGAAGGTTTGTCTCGCTTGTGATAATGGTGGGCGCCGTTGTAATAGACACTCACGGCGTGTCCTGCTTGAAAAAAAGGCCCCTGTACTTCTTCTAGATTCTAAACCCTTTGACTTGCCTTTTACCGCTGCACGCGACCGGCAAGCATCTTTGAAACTTCCGAGTTTCAAAGATGCGTTTTGTATTTTGGGTGCACCCTAATTTTACAAAACGGCCGAGCGCTTCCCGTTTGTGCGGGATATTCACATTTATTCCATGGAATATTTCATATGGATTAACACACATAAGCACGAAGGCATCGGCCACGCATCTTTGAAACTAACGAGTTTCAAAGATGCGTTTTTTGTCATTTGGGTGCGCATACCCAAATAACAAATCAGCCGAGCGCTTCCTGTTGGCGTGGGGTATCCAACGCTTGAATGTTGAATATTCATTGTAATATGAGTTAGCAAGCGAGGTTGCAAAGGCATCGGGACAGAATCTACGAAACTGTCCTATGCCTTTGCCTTTGGGTTTTGGTTCGAAGGTGACACCCAAACCCAAAGATGCCAAACAGCCGAGGGCTTCCCGTGCGTCCTAACGCACGAAACTTGGCACGAATACTACCATGGTACATATATTTAAGTTACCAGAAGCTCAAGGCTTCAAGTTACTTGTGCGCGAAACGCGCAATCTATTTCTAAGGCAGATGTTTTGGGTTTGGGTTCGAACGTGACACCCAAACCCAAAGATGCCAAACAGCCGAGGGCTTCCCGTGCGTCCTAAGCACGAAACTTGGCACGAATACTGCCAAGATACATATATTTAAGTTACCAGAAGCTCAAGGCTTCAAGTTACTTGTGCGCGAAACGCGCAATCTATTTCTAAGGCAGATGCTTTGGGTTTGGGTTCGAACGTGACACCCAAACCCAAAGATGCCAAACAGCCGAGGGCTTCCCGTGCGTCCTAGAGCACGAAACTTGGCACGAATACTGCCAAGATACATATATTTAAGTTACCAGAAGCTCAAGGCTTAAAGTTACTTGTGCGCGAAACGCGCAATCTATTTCTAAGGCAGATGCTTTGGGTTTGGGTTCGAACGTGACACCAAAACCCAAAGATGCCAAACAGCCGAGGGCTTCCCGTGCGTCCTAACGCACGAAACTTGGCGCGAATACTACCATGGTACACATATTTAAGTTACCAGAAGCTCAAGGCTTCAAGTTACTTGTGCGCGAAACGCGCAATCTATTTCTAAGGCAGATGTTTAGGGTTTGGGTTCGAACGTGACACCCAAACCCAAAGATGCCAAACAGCCGAGGGCTTCCC
The DNA here is from genome assembly GCA_001247695.2 of Cymbomonas tetramitiformis. Lineage (NCBI taxonomy): Eukaryota > Viridiplantae > Chlorophyta > Pyramimonadophyceae > Pyramimonadales > Pyramimonadaceae > Cymbomonas > Cymbomonas tetramitiformis. Next base: position 49,825 of record LGRX02030637.1, on the reverse strand, counting down.
GTGCGTCCTAGAGCACGAAACTTGGCACGAATACAGCCAAGATACGTATATTTGAGTTACTTGAAGCTCAAGGCTTCAAGTTACTTTTGCGCGAAACGCGCAATCTATTTCTAAGGCAGATGTTTTGGGTTTGGGTTCGAACGTGACACCCAAACCCAAAGATGCCAAACAGCCGAGGGCTTCCCGTGCGTCCTAGAGCACGAAACTTGGCACACATACTGCCAAGATACATATCTTTCAGTAAGTTGAAGCTCAAGGCTTCAAGTTACTTACTTTTTGTCAAGCAGAACACGCCGTGAGTGTCTATTGTGGCAAAGATGGCAAATAATAAAAGTCATTATGCGTAAAGAGTCGTTAATCACGGCCGTGACTTTTAGATTCACGGCCGTGAATCTTTCCGAATGGAACCAAAAACCGTTCGATTTTAATCGAACGGTTTTTGGTTCCATTCGGACATATGGACATCACGGCAAGACAACTCTTCAGTGTAATATTTCGCATGGCATGGGGATAGCTCAACAGGTACAGGTACAACGTCATGGATGCATGCACCGGTCATAGCCGGATGACATAAAGAAAACTTATTCTAAATTAACGATAAAATGGGGTATTCTAAACTTATGAAAAAATATTCTAAATTAAATAGCCTACCTTAAGGTCTCGCTCGATTCAATTACTAGGGAGCAGGCATCGCAGTACAATTATGCGACGACGAATACAATCCGATAACAATTATAATTATGTGTGTGACTGTGTGTGTGTGTGTGTTGTAGCAACAACTCGCATTCCCTGTGGAGGTACTTAGCCCAGTCTCGGTGTGCCACTTATTGCATGGTGTCCCCCAACGTTAGGTGTACCTTCTTCCACTACTTCATACAATGAAACCATGATCCCCATCGTCTCGTTGTGTTCCTCAGCTCATGACTTCCCTCGTTGTGCCTCTTTGTGTCTTCCAGGTGCGGAGAGCAAACACCGAAGCTGGAACTCGCACTACGCTCCAATTGCCGGCTTCGATGCTCGTGGAGGGAAGTGCACACGCTCAAGCCAACGCCATTCTCCCCCAGGTAAAGTCCCATGAATTGTGCCCTCCCGTCCAGCTCGGTACTCACTATACACCTCGCACTCCTTTGCACACCTATTTGCCCCCATTGCCTCACTACACAATGAGGGCACATCTCCGCTTCATTATCCCAAGTCATGCATCGGTGTACGTAGTTGTCACCTCACTTTCCCCCTTGCATTATATCCAGTGTGTCGCCTCCCTTCTTTATGGACCTCACCTCGTTGTAGCCCTCGCGTGCCTTGAGCACAATGGGTGAATCACCTACATTCATCGTGTTGCCAATGTGTCGCGTGCTGTGTAGGCACCAAGGCGACGTGCCGCAGAAGATGTGGACGAACGGCGTGCCATTCGCGTCAAGCGAACCAAGAGTGGAGATCAGGGTGGTGCTGGGGTCCCTAAAACCTGCCGCCCATGTTTCGAGAAGACGGGCAAGACAGTGCCGATGAATCATGCCTTTTGTCCTTTCAAGGGAGGCAGTGGCAGTGGGGGATCTCAAAGTATCACTAGCTTCATGCCGATGCAGACTCCTGCGACAGCCCCCGTATGCGTGCCTACTGCACAAGTTGCACCAGTGGTGCATCTTGTGGATCTTGTGCAGTCCCCACCTGCTGCACCAGTCCATATGTCATTTGCAGCCCCTACCCTTGCCCCCGCCCCACTACTTCAACCTACCTCCAACGGCGCAGCCTTTGGCGTCACGCCCCGCAACTAAAAGGTGAGTGCCTCGTCGATGATAATTATTTGTGTGCAGACTTTGAACTATCCTTGAAGCCCATGTGTGTGGGTGGGTGCGATGTGTGCGTTGCTGTTGTATGTGTATATGATATTGGCACTTCAACTTGTTTGCTCACCATGAAAGTCATAGATTTTCTCTTTCATTGGACATTGGATTTTGTGCTAATGCAGGGTGTTCCATTGCCCTGCATGCAAGAAACGTGGCATCACGGTCATTGGCGGGAAGATTCACAAGAAAAATTTGCCCTAATCAACACTTGTTGTAGATGCAAAAGATTGTAGTCGTGGTAGCAAGTTGTGGTGTGAATGGTTGCATAAGCAATCGTGTATCTACCAAATGCATACTTATTTAGGATCTTTGGGAATCTTAGGGGGGATCCATATACATACATGTCTGAGTGTTCAGCCCCAAAAGATAAAACACAATAATAGCATGGCCTCATGTGCTTGATGATTGTTTCCTAATATGGAATCGCACACTGTAAGCATGCACATTTTGAGGGAAAGCATATCAGAAAAAAAAAAGCTCGAAAGAGAAAATCGAAATCAAAATTTTAAATTATCGATATCGTCGAATTTATGGAGGCAAAGTAATGAAAATGGGGAAAGGTCATGCCGAATTTTGTTCAAATAGGATTTGGTGACATAGTAACTTCTAATAGGTGGAGTGACTTCTCATCAGGTCCGTGCATCAAAAAGAAATCCGTCACCTCTGTGTCACGGTCGGCTGTACTGCCCCATACTTAATTTTGAGAAATGTCATTTTGGCGACACCCACGCCTCTGCTTCTATATTGTCGTCCTTTTTGTCGATACTGTACCGTGTCGTCGACGAAAAACGGTGGACCTCCAAACAGCGACGCGGATATTGGCATGTTGTCGCGAACGCGGCACAGAGACAGTACACCAATACAGACAAACCGACAGTACAGTACAGAGGAGGTTTCCTCGGTAAAACCTCGGGTAACACTACCGACCACTTGGGCCAACCGATCAACCCCCCTCAAGTTTGGCCGCCATATGCAACCTCGACGCAGGGTAGCCCTTCATCCGGCCTTACTGTAAAGGCATGGACTGATCTCGTTTTGATCTCATATAAGATATATATCATTGCCAAGTCGTGATTATTCAATTCTACAAAAGATACCATATATCGACAATATTTAGTTATTTGCGTGCTTTACGCATAGACCGGAGATGATTGAACAGATGAACACACCGTATCAGGACAGCAGATCAATTTATATTAGACCGACTATATTTGCACCGTCACCACTCCGTCACTTGTATATAGCATATTTTTTGTGTCCGTGTCTATTCAATTTATATTAGTGACTATGTATAGATCTTGACGAGGTCACCGTCGCGTGTCGATCCCGGCTCGAGAGCAAATTTTGTGTTCGAGCTCACGGAGACGACCGAGCGCGACCAGTCCGCTCGATGAACTGTGAAAAGGTCCTATCACAAGTGACGAAAGTCCCATCACAATTTGTGGACCGTAAAAATAGGCATGGTTCAAGGTCGTTGTTGAGTGAAAAATTCCGATCGCAATTGGTGGACCGTAACGGGCATTTCTCGCAAAATTCCGTAACGGGCGTTTCTCGCAAAATTCGGCAGCTAATTCTTTCGCTAGGCCGACGTGGACTGTAAAATATCCGTCTTGTTAAAAAGTCCGATTTTACTGGTATAAGTCTACGAGCGCCAATTTTGGTTGGGTCTGAGCCGAATATTCGATAGATACAGTCAACTGAGCAAATTGAGTCGCTGCCGAATTGGGAATTCAATTCGGTCGATTATTTTTTTTGCCATTTTTGAACGAATTGAAGGCAATTCCCACGAATTGAGCATTTCCGCAGCCGATCCGACGTGGACTGGCGTGTCCCAGAAAAATGCGGAATATTCTGACGTCGGACTAGCGAAAGAATTGACTGCCGAAATTTGCGAGAACCTCACTCGTCACTGCAGTAAACTATTGTATTTGTTCAAGGTTGGTTCTTGCGACACTTGTTCATTGTTTGCGTCTGGACGATGTCCTCATTTATGAGATATTCATGGTTTTTCTGGAGGTGACACCTCCATTTCCAGGTCTGCCATCTCCATATCACCTCGAGGTTACCTCGAGGTCACCTCCAGGAGTATTTTTGTAGGTGAATATTCCGCAGAATCTGCCACGTGAAAAAGATGCACCTCCACATTACCTCATGGAGGTGACCTCGAGGTGATATGGAGGTGGCAGACCTCGAGGTGATATGGAGGTGGCCCATCTCCATACATTTTCGTCGACGGACCAATCAGATTCTGTTATTCATAGTATCACTTATATCAAGGCAGGCTGAATTTAGGTTTAGGTTTAAGCTGCACCTTCGCTCTGAGGTGCAGGAGCAGTAGCCGGCCGTCGTTCTAGACAGAGCGGTCGTCTTCCAGAAGGCGGCTCACGTAGCTGCGCGTAGCCCCGTCGGCGACCTTGTGGATGGCTTGGGCGATGATGTTGTTGCACACGCCGTCGTAGGGCTCCGTAGATAGGCGGTAATCGAGGTTGAGAAGTGTTGGGGCGAAGCCAGGGCGGTAGGCTGAAAGTACACCGTCGAGGCATTCGATGAAAGTCCCACAAGCTGCGTCCCCCCCTCTGCACAGAAAATCAACAAACAAATCATTTTGTCCATTGCCGGAAGGCGTGCGTGCCTTCTCGTAGAACGCTGTCTTAAGATTCGCCATGAGTGGGCGCATGTCAGGGGCGCTGTTCCGAGAAAAATGTGGGTGCTGGGGGTCCTCGCTGAGGAGGCGAACACGGGGGTGTGAAAACGGGGTTCCATTCCGGAACTCGTCCACAGTAACCTCGGCCGAAAAATCTGACTCACCGTGATTGTCGTAGAGTGTAGCTGTGTCAGAGATGACTGCTGTGGCTGTTGGTGAATGAGGGACTGGGCGGGAGGCCGTCTCTGCTGTGATTGTTGCCCGTTGCGCTTCTGCTTGCGCGTTAAGGGCTGCTGAGCGAACTGCCGGTAAGTCGGAGAGAATTGTAAATAAAGGCTTCCTCGAACTGTGATGCTGCCTCTGATTTGCTGCAATACAAGTCTGGAAGCCTGTCGAGGCGTGCTGAGTTGGTTCTACAAACGTCAAAAATCTGTGAGTTTGCTCGTGACAGAGTTGAGACTGTGGTCGCGAGTGACTAGAAATCTTCCAGAAGCTGATTTAAAGTTCTGTGGACGTCGACCATGTTTGATGTGGCCTGCAAAAGGGGCTGAGTTGTGAACAATGTTCTTCTGACTGAACTTCTGTATTGTGTCGTGCCCTGTGATTTTGCTGATATTGGATTTGTGTGGCCGCGTCTTCGTTTCCGTGCTGACTCATGAATAAAAGCAGAGTAGGAGACGGAAAATTGTACGTGAAGAGTAGGTCGTTTTATATATGAAATTTCGTTTGGGTTTGATTGATTTTGAAAAATTTGTGCAGCGCTACCGCGGCGAAGGGTCGATGTCGAAAGAAAATCAAGGCGTCCCCCGACTTTCTAAGCAGTCACGAACAAAAAGCTGCGATGGTATAACGATACTGATGTTAAACGATCATTGTTATGGCGTCGACGAAGCGTAGAGCAAGAGTCTGTGACATTAAATCATACTGCAAGGCAGTAATAAACATGTTCAAACTCGTGATCCGGTGGTACAAAAATCGTTGTGACGTAGGCAAGTGCCTTAAAATACAACTGTAACCGGGAATGAAATTGGTGGGCGTGGAGAATAAAATCAGACGAAGTGGCGCGTGGTTAAAGGTCTATGACCTCGTAGTATCGCTAATATCAAGGCAGGCTGAATGAATATACTATATAACAAATGTCAGATATATAGTGCCGCCTATATATTGTGGGAAGAACTCAGAATGATTTCACTTAAGATAACATAAGAAGTAAGTTAGATTGAGTGAAACTCGGCTTAAGCCGGAAACCCTAAACCTGCGACACCCGTACTGTACGGAGTACTAGTACAGACAAAGGACTGTGGCGCACACGGGGTGTCACATCAAGCACACCGCCCTGTACTATTACGGAGGAAGAGTTAGGGTGGAGCAGGCAGATTGTTAGGGAAAACAAAACACGCCATCTCAAGCGGTGGAAACGAATTTCTAGCGGGGGCCTGTGCTCTTGGCCAGGGCGGTCCCAATTCTAGCTAGCACTACATACTGAAGGCTGCTGTGCCTGCGGAACAGATCTAGTTGTGCTACTAGGCTTCTCAAATAAGCAACTCTAGCCACCTCGGCGAAGTGGTCCACAGAGTAGAGTTCACATAAATTCTAGTTGTTGTAGTTCTCAAATTGAAAGTCCAGACTGTAGATGCTGAAACAGTCAGAGTCCAGGAAACCAGAGTCCAGATTGAAGATGTTGTAGGAGTCAGTCGGTCCAGTGTCCAGAAGGTCGGGGTCAATGAAGTAGCCCACTGTGCAATTCTGATAACCAGAGTAGTTCCCGTACACCACCGACCGTGGAGCAATTTTCACATCACAAAGTGTAGTGGCGGTGACGGTGTCGATCAAGTCGATGCTCGCACACAGAAACAGAGCAGGGAGTGCTGCTGCCGTGAGAAAGGTCGGTGCCGATCGACGGTGTCCGTACACCACCAACCCGTGGAGCGGGTGGTGGGACGGCATCATGTAAGTCCTCGTCGTCGGACTCCGTGTCAGCCACGCTAGCTGAATCATGCGTGGAAGAAATGTACGGAGGCAGAGGGTTAAAGGAATTAGCCGACACCTCTGGTTCGGGCTCAAAGAAGCCCAACTTCACAGACATGTTGTCCGTGAAAGATTGCTCGATGTCTATTACCCGGAGGTACACAGGGATGTACCTAAGAGCTCCATGGTACATCCCGATGTTCCTAAGCATATCGCCTATTTCGACGTCGATATCGGTCCGTTTCAAGCACTATATCGACCACCCGATTACCAACTCGGTCAGGGACATGGGAAACTATCGCACGCCCTCATACGATCCGATATATATATATATATCACATTGTTCGAGGGAAGTTGCATCAATCCGCTTTTTTAAAAAAATGTCTTTCAAAAAACATGTCTTTCATGTGACTGATCTAATGAAGCCGCAATTTTTCGATTGAGTGTATATCCCTCCTGTCATAAATGCTTTAAGAGGGGTGGAAAAGCATCATAGCTTAATATATATGCTTACGTATGCCAACGATGGCGTAATGATAAAAATAGAGGGATGTACCTAAGGGATGTACCTAAATATTTTCGAGTTTCATAATTTTCGAATTTCTGAAAATCGCCAAGATAAACCACTCGCAAATACCATCGTAATGATCCAACTACCGCCAACTAAGTGATTGAAGACCATACGGGACAGGTAATCAACAATATTTATGGGCCATACGACCTCCGGATAATAATTTGGCTCCCCACGGCGTCAAAAGTAAAAGCGAAATTAGGTACACCGGGATGTACCTAAGGCCGGGTAATGGACATCGAAGGGGGGCTCGTTGTCAATGAACTGCTTCGGGTAAAGTACCGCGTCCTCTTCGGTCTCGATCGCCACTTGCGGCACATGCTCCACGACGGCCTCGTCGATCACGGAGGGCGTGGCCGAGCCGAAGTGTACCATCGGAAAGTAATGGGAGTCGGGCCCAGCACCACCAGCCACCTGCTCGAGCTCACGGAGTCAGAGCGGTGCGTGCTTCATGCACGCGGGTAGCAAGGAGGGAGGGTTGGAGGCGTTAACCCGCGTACTGTGCACGGAGCCCCACGTCAATGTGTGCTCAGAGAACGCGAAAGGCTCCTCGTCCTGCCGAACCAAGGGATGATCATGTTGTGCACAAAGACGAGCATCCAAAGGCCGTGTCATCCTCAGTGTCAAACGCGGTCTGGAAGGCGGGCACGAGGCCGTCGGCGTCGTCGGCTTGCTCAATCACGCATGCGTCGCACTCGATGTCGGCGGTGGGACAATGCGCGGAGTCATGCCAATACCCCGGAGGGCAACGGACACACTCAGGCACGAACGCTTTGGAGACGACGTGGAAAGAAACGGAGTGCATGCCGAAATGCTTCTCGTCGCGGCGCCCGCGGCCTTGTGACCAATTCCCGCCCTTGGGGAGGGGCGAAGTGGCAAAGCGGTGTTTCCAATTACGTCCTCGGCCGTGAAATTTCCCATCTTCCCGACGGTTCTGGCGGTCACGCCAGGAGGAGGGTGGAAAATGCACACTTGGCTTGCCCGAAGGCTTGCCCGTAGACGGAGCCGGCCACCTCGTCGTCGGCTCGTCGTTTGCACCTTCGTCGGATAGCGTGGCAAGCACCTTGTTGGCGGCGTCGATGTGGAATTGAAAGTCTTTAATCAAGGTCTTCACGTCAACGTCGGACGGTAGACCAGAGTACAGGACGTTCGACTTGTCCACGAAGGGCACGTGCTTGCGCTTGCCGGCGCTCGCATCCCAAATCTCAAGAATGTGGGCGTAGATGTCCTCGAGCTCGACCTTGGCCAACTCAACGGCGTCGAGACGAAGCGTGTCACGGTTCTATACGAACAATATATGTGACGCTGCTGATATTGAACGGTAACTACAGCGAAACGCAATAGTTTGGTGGGATATGAGTGCAGCAGTCTGTAGACCAGAGTGCTTGCTTGAGCCCAATGCTCCTCATAATTTATACTCTAATGCCCTCACGCATCTCATGCGTTACCACCATCGGGTTGTGAACCCGAGAGCACTAGGTGAACTTCCCGCATCGGCTGGTCGATATAGCCATTGATGCTCGCATGCTGTTCAGTGTATGCTTGAAGCGAAGACGCGTCTTATCAGGACACTTCGGTTCTTCAAGACATGTCTTGCTTCGCCATCTCGATGCCATATGCTTGGCCTCTCGATGACAGATGTCACTCACCTTAGGTGGATGACAGACATTATGACTGTACATGTCATAGTCGACCGTACTGACAATACTTGACGACTGTATGTCATTATGACATATGACATGACATGGCATGGCATGGCATGGCATGACATGACATGACATGACATGACATGACATGACATGACATGACAGGTATGACATGTATGACACATATATCATCGGTCATATCCCTGACAGATCTCCCCTCTTAGAAGTGTTGTGACCTCACAATATATGGTGCATACCTTTTGTATGTGTCTTTGATGTCTTTGTTGTTGAACTGGCCAGTCTTCTTACACCGATGAGGCGTCCCTCAAGGTGTTTTTAGGATATCGGGGGAAATTGAGTCCACTTTAAACCCTCACCTTAGGCTTTTAGCCCTACAGTTCTTAGGATGTAGCCCCCCTGATTGCTTGGCGTTTCGTATTTCAGAGTGACGCTCAGGGTATCTCTTGTCCGAGGTTTACATACGTTACGGAGAGATATGCGCATGCCGTCGACGATTTAACGAACGATATAATGCATATAGTGCACGGCGATATAGTGCATCTACCCCTTCGCCTCCCCTCCTGGAACTGCTATGGAGGATCAACGGCCGAATGGAGAACCTTCTTTTCCAAGGTTTCTTTTCTTTTCCAAGGGCGGAGAAGGCGCTGCTTACGAGATATCGGAGGGTCTCTATGAGTCCACTTTAAATCCTCACTCGATCTGCCAAACTCCTTTTTTGGTCCAGTGTGTTGCGCTATTGCCGCAAGCCAGGTCAGTGGTCTGCCGACAAATCACACTAATGTGAATTTGTGTTAGTCATGTGTGTCAAGCACGACTCAGGATCACAACTCCATCTACCTCAGAACATTCCGGCAGTTCAGAATGACTGGCCATACGATCCGAATGACAAATTACGGTCTGGCAAAGGCAGTATAGCAGCTTTTTATTATCCACGGATATGGTACCCGCATGTATGCGTATCTGTGCAAGGGTATGAATTGGTACAAGGCGCACTACACCTCAGCAAGGAAGGATCAATTTCTTGCTCCTGATACAACATAATGATACACCATTAAGAGCAGGGTATATAGATGATCGACATGTATACGTATATATTACAAGAAGTAAGGGCAATAGGCTTAATATATTGCTTAGCCTTCATAGGCAGCTATTATGTCTGCTGCATCGGTCAGCTCTGTGGCTTTGACCCAGGTGTCATGTTCAGGGCCGTAGCCTGCATATCGCACTAAAAAATAGTACTTGACACCTCTAGTGATCTTATCTGAGAGAATGTGTGATATCTCAAATAATGGTTGCCCTTCTTCGGTGATCATCTGTGGCAGAGGCAAAGGTGCTTGGATCGAGTCATTATATAACTCTAATCTGGATACAGGCTGAACTGGATGGATATGAATGTCGAGATCCCCGAAATCTAGCTCATAAGCACGTCCATGGCTGACTACTTTGGATATGGTAAACGGCCCGATATATGGCTGCTTAAAGTGTCTGCCTGCCTCTGTCAAACCAGTCCATTGGATAAACTCAGTTCGTAGAAGAACTTTCTGCCCTATTGCAAATTGTCGGGGCATGTGAGTCTTATTGAATCTGGCTCGATTGATTTCTGCTGCTCGGGTAATGTTGTCTACCGCATTGGCATGAACAGCCGAGTACTGGTCAAAGTGATCTCGAATAGCATTCTGTATTGGAACAGGAGCTTCTGGCGGAATAGTGATTGCCAGATCATGCGGCGAAAGTGGCTGCGCCATGGAGTCGAGACAAAAGGGTGTGTAACCAGTCGTAGCAGAAACTGTGTTGTTGATTACAAACTCCACCAGAGGCAACTTGTCCTCCCATGAATTGGCTGAAGTATCATTGCAACAACACCTGAGGAAAAAATACTTTCTAATCATCAGTAATTAAAAACCGGAGGTTGGTGAATCATGCATCAAACAAAATGTAAAATACCTGACGATGTCCTCAATGAAGGCATGGCTTCGCTCATTGCTTGCATTCGACTGTGGATGGTGTGAAGACGTCATAGCCAATCTCGTACCAATAGACTTCCACAGTGTTTGCCAGAATGGAGAAGTAAATCTGGGATCTCGATCTGAAATGATGTTCCTCGGAAGATCATGGAGCTTGAAGATATGCTGCATATATATAGCAGCAGTGTGCTGAGCAGTCCAGGTCATGTTGAATGGAATGAGATGACAGCGATGAGTAATTTGGCACATTGCCACAAATATACTGTCGTGCCCGTTAGTGGTGATAGAACACACTATTCGATGAAAATGACATTATCATATGTCATTTTTGGATTTATATATATATCATAAAAATCAGGGTTTAGTGATATTTATGCGCGAAATAGGGATACATAAAGGCAACACGGTAGAAAAGTGCAGTATGCGTACAATGAAAACACCGAAATATGCATACATGTATCATTCTTTATTCAAATGTTTACGAGTAGAGTACTTTTCACCCTATACCGTCGAGGCATGACTGAGTACTATCAGTCAGGGCGGTCGACAAATCCTACTATTTTATTCATCATTCTCATCTGCCTCATCTTCTTCTAACTCTTCTTCCTCAGATTCGGCAGTGGCTGCTTCCTTCCCCTTCGCCGTCGGTTCGCTCTTCGATTTGGGCTTCAACTCGGCATGCTGATCGGGCTCGGCGTGGAAATTGATCAGCCGTTGCTGCGCAGAGCTGACCATGTACTGGTCGTGGTCGAAGCCGATCGCGTTCATACCACACCTCATGGCGGCCATGGACGTCGAGCCGACGCCGCAGCAAGCGTCGAGAATCCAGTTGAGTGGATGGCCGTTCTCATCCGTCTTGCCCGGATTGTCACCGAGCATGTGGCACTGGATCAGCTCCATCAACAGTGCTACGGGTTTCTGATGGATATTCACGACTTTGCCGTCGCGTTTGAACATCTGGTGCACAACCGGGAAGCCGCGCAAAAGTGACGCGCGGCTCACACGTTCACCTTCCCCAAAATCAAAGTTGAACATCCACTCCGGCTTTTTAGAAGACTCCCCCTGGGCATCGCTCTTTACATGGTACCCCAGAACGCCACATTCAACGTCATTGTAGCGTACGGACTTGTTGGGGTTCATGTTCACGTTCCCCTTGTGCCAGAAGAACCGCTCCGCGCGGCCGGAGCAGTAATTGTCAATCACCTCCAGGAAATCGTTTTGTTGGACGAAACCGCAAAAGATAGCGACTGTCCATGCCGGGGCGGTGGTCTTGGCGTTGAAAGACTCCAGGAACGGTTGCACCTCCTCCTTGGTCATCGCGTCGGGAGTCTTCTCCTTGTCAAGGGCGTAATTGCAGTCGATGATCGTCCCCGTGAAGGGCAGCCTCGGGACGTCCTTCATATCGTTCATGCTGCCCTTGACGATCTTCCAACGAGGGAACATCGGCACGTTCGTCTCATGTGTGGGCTCGTCGTCCTCCAGGCCTGCCTCTCCTGGAACCTTAGGCTCCGGCCCGTCGGTCCGCGCCTCCCGATAGAGTTTGATGTCGACTTTCACCTCGATCTGTTGCAAGCCTTGGATGTGCGCCGCGCGTGGCGCCTGCGCTTCTTTGAGATTCGCCCGCGCGTTCTCGACGTAATTCAAGATCGCGTGCGGAACTTCCCCAGACCCCCCCCGGCGCGCTCCCCCCTGAGTTGAAGGTAAGCAGCCGATCAACGACTCGATTTTCTCTTGGGAGCTCCAGTAGGGGGTGAACTCGGCCTTGAATTCGTCCCAGGTTTGCAATCCCGCCGCGGACACCAAGTGCTTCTGCACCATGCGTTCCTTCTTGAACTGGCTTATCATCACGCCCCCCTCTTTTATTGACAACTCCTTGTTGATAATCAGGCGCAGATACGTGTCCACCTTGTCGAACTCCGCCTCCCCCGCCAAGCCGCCCAAGTTAATCCAGAACGTCATACCCATGGATTTGGCATTGTGGAGAAACTGAGCTTCTTCCACCAAAATGCCTGCCCCTCTAGACGAGCCCGCTCCTTGGTCCTCGCCTCCTCGTTGCACCTCGTCTTCCATCTGTAAGTAAAAAAAACATTGTTAGCATGTCTTAAAATATAGAAAAGGATGCTTTGTGAGGGAGAACACTGTTTGAAGCAAAAGTAAAAAGTAATTTACCCGTCGGTTGGAGGTGCCCTTTTTGCCAGCTTTTTTGGAGGGTCCGCTAGCGGGCGAAGATGAGGCCTTGCGCTTTTTGGTCTTCGAAGCCAAAGGGTTTTTCATGCCCTTCAGGTCAAACCTTCTGTAAGCCTCCATGATGCTAACGCAGAGGTCCCACGTCTGCGGCCGGAAATTGGCAATTGTCCAGTGCATGAAGTAGTGGTTGATTTGCGTGCCGCCGAACACAGAATGCTTGGACATCGCTACTTCCTTCACATGCGTCTCCATCGACTGGTTCAAGTGAGACATTACGGGGTACCAACTTTCGACCCGATCGAGGTGAGCGTTGATGTCATCGTCCAGCGTCTTCACCGTCACCTCTACCTCAGGGAGTGCATCAGGGTCTCCCTCGTGCTCAGACGTCACCACATTCTCGATGTACTGGAATCCCTTGGGATATTTCTCGGGATCCGGGACTGAAAATCCATGCTCTGATTCGAACCTCGCCATTTTTTCCACCAGCCCTCCGACCTCGTAGTACCCAGGTTGATACTGTAAGGGGTACCCCGTTCGGTGTCCTCGGGGACGCTGGCGACGAATTCGGAGATCAACGCTTCTCGGTAAACCTTGTACACGACCCCATGCTTTTCGAAAAGGGTCGAACGGAGCCCTTGCATGAACTGAGTGTTGTCTTTGCCTTTCGTCTTCTGGTCGATCTGGTTCTGCATCTCGCCTAAGAACCGAATCATGTCAGGCGTGAGACCGATGTAGATCTTGCTCTCGAAGAACGCGAAGGCTATCTCCAACGGGATTTCCTCGTGACACTCGTCGGTGGCTTGATAACAGTGCTGGTGCCCAAAAACCTTGCCTCTGTATTCTCCCCTCAGAGCTTTTTTCAGGGAGAATTCGGCACGGGTTTTGACATCGTCGATCGCAACAAGACCCGCATTGAAAGGGGCCCACGGGTTCGTTCTCCTTCCTGCTGGACTTGATCTCGTTCACCCAGCCCCTCTCTTGATCCCGGCAGGCCTCGTACCCCGTCGCGTGGTACAGGCATTCAAAGGGGAGACGAAACACACTCCCTTGCTCCGCCGCCTCGTCGAAATCCATCGGATTCGGCCACCGGTGCTCCATCTCGATTTGCTTGCACAGCTCTGTTTTCTCCTCATATTCCATCTTTGCTGCATGCTCCACTTTCAGCTTAGCGTGCCACCCATGTGCAGCCACCTCGGCTGCCTTCCTTGCCTCAGATGGGGTGGCCACTTGAGACATATCCGCATTAGCGCCCGCTCCAGTATACGCTCTGGAGCCACCAGGTCCTTGAAGGGCGCGTTCGGCAGCACGCTGCACATCCGTTCTCCTGGCAGCCTGGGACAAGACGAAACTGTTCATTAGCTAAAAATGAACGCCTTCCGCCCCGGTACGGGCTAAAGGCGCGCGTTTCGAGGCGGAAAGCGTTCATTAGCTAATGAACGCCTTCCGCCCCGGTGCAGGCTCAGGGCGCGCGTTTCGAGGCGGAAAGCGTTCATTAGCTAATGAACGCCTTCCGCCCCGGTCCAGGCTCAGGGCGCGCGTTTCGAGGCGGAAAGCGTTCATTAGCTAATGAACGCCTTCCGCCCCGGTCCAGGCTCAGGGCGCGAAAGGGACGTACCGTAGCCTGTACAACAGGTATCTCGCCACCAATGCCGAGGTCATCAATCACTGGCGCTGGCCTCCTGCTTTGCCAGAGAGCAGCTGTAATCGACGCTTTCCACGCCACGTTTACATAGCTCGCTATATAGAATTCCTTGCTTTTTCCTTCTTGTTCTGCCCTACTTCTCAAACTTTGAAAAGCCGAAAGCCGATTCGTGTGCCTTGGAAGGCTCAGGGCTTCCTCAAAGTTTGCGCTGTCCAGTTCGATTACAGTAAGCTTGTTGTTCCTAAGAGCGACGAAATACAGAATTGGAGTCTGGTTTTCAATTATACTATACGCTGCGCGTTTTCCCGGAAGGAGGCTACCGTCGGCTACAGTCGGAGAGGTGTTTTGGGGAAAATTGTAAATCATTTCTTCAGCCTTCTCGTTCGGGTCATCTGAGTGGATTACTATTTGCAAGGTGTCTGCAGGATCGTCGGTTTCAAGCGTTCTAACAATGCTCCACTTGTTGCCAAGATAGAACTGGAAAATATGATTATCCCTCAGTGCTTGAAATGTTTCTGCTGTCGCCATACTGAAATGAGAGAAATTGGCTGTCAACTGTGAAAGGGGTGTGTGTGAAAGAACTTTGAAAAAGTGATGTAACTTTAGCAAAATATTGTAAGTCATTTCTGGCGGCTGAAAATGACATGTCAAATATCGATGACAAATTTTGTCAAAAATGACATTTGCTGTCGCTTCCTGATTCGGTCTGTTCAGATCAAGGATATGATTTGAAGATATCCTGGTGTCATTTGCGCTGAAATCGAGAATCGATCGTTTCAGTAAGATAGAAATTCTCCGTTGACTCGCAAGTCCATATCATTTTCAGAACGTAAAAAACGGCTTCATAAGCTAATGACGGCTAATTTTGACAAAAATATGTTTTCTATTCCTTTTGATGAAGGTTGCAAGATTATCTGCAAACCGTGCCGGGAATAGTTATTGAAGATTCTATGGAAATAGGGGCTGACTTTTTCAATCATGAGCCAATTCCAAGCACAGCCCCGAGCGCAAATACGCAATTGGTCCTTTGGAACGCGCCTTTGACGTGTAGATCGGAAGTTAGCTCTAATTCTTCACGCGTTTCCGGGTCACGCGCTTTGCGCGAAATTGACTTACAAGAGATAAAAAGCAGACTTGATACAGAATTTTCAGAGACAAGTTTGGACTTGAGGAATGAAGACCCTCTTGTTTGTTTAAATGGTGAAGTAAACAAGCAGATTGTCGTGCGCAAACCGTACGAATCCGACATACGCAAGAAACAATATACAGGCGTAATTAGTATTAAGCAGCGACGTTTGCAGGCTGACAGTATATCAATGGCAGAAACCATTAAGTGCAATTGCAAGTCGCACTGCTGTCTATCTTTCTCATCGGCAGATATTCAGTCTTTTCGCGAAAATATTTTCAGCATGTCGCAAAAAGATAGGAAGGAATACTTCGTGAAGGACTTGCTAAAAAACAGCTTTCGATCTGAGGACAAGTTCGACTTCAAATACTTTTTGGCCAAGAAGCAGGTATGTTTATTTTTGAACTCGTTCATTAGCTAATGAACGGCCTCTGGCCAAAGCGCGACTCACACATAGACACTTTGGCTGCGGGAACCGTTCATTAGCTAATGAACGGCCTCTGGCCAAAGCGCGACTCACACATAGACACTTTGGCTGCGGGAACCGTTCATTAGCTAATGAACGGCCTCTGGCCAAAGCGCGACTCACACATAGACACTTTGGCTGCGGGAACCGTTCATTAGCTAATGAACGGCCTCTGGCCAAAGCGCGACTCACACATAGACACTTTGGCTGCGGGAACCGTTCATTAGCTAATGAACGGCCTCTGGCCAAAGCGCGACTCACACATAGACACTTTGGCTGCGGGAACCGTTCATTAGCTAATGAACGGCCTCTGGCCAAAGCGCGACTCACACATAGACACTTTGGCTGCGGGAACCGTTCATTAGCTAATGAACGGCCTCTGGCCAAAGCGCGACCCACACATAGACACTTTGGCTGCGGGAACCGTTCATTAGCTAATGAACGGCCTCTGGCCAAAGCGCGACTCACACATAGACACTTTGGCTGCGGGAACCGTTCATTAGCTAATGAACGGCCTCTGGTCAAAGCGAAATTTTTCTTGGACCTTGTGATAGATTGTGTATTTAATCTTGTTCATCACAGGATTGTGGAATATTGTATCATAAATTTCTATCTAAATTTCATAAAGTACACATTCATGACGTTGGTCGAGTTGGTACGGCGCTAGGCTATGAACCTCGCACTCGTGGGTTCGATTCCCACTAAGGGTGTAGGTTGCGCAGATTTAAGGCGTGGTTTGGAGAGTGCTGACGAGCACGCGACGGCCGTCCCGCCTGCAGACGTGCAGTGCTGGGGGTGTCTCCCAAGCGTCTTAGATCCAGCCAACCTATAAAAACCCTTATGCGTTTCCTTGGATAATTTGTTAATAATTTTTGAGTGACGGTGTCTTTTGT
Source organism: Cymbomonas tetramitiformis (assembly GCA_001247695.2). Lineage (NCBI taxonomy): Eukaryota > Viridiplantae > Chlorophyta > Pyramimonadophyceae > Pyramimonadales > Pyramimonadaceae > Cymbomonas > Cymbomonas tetramitiformis. The sequence continues at coordinate 32,850 of LGRX02030637.1, read as the reverse complement.
TTTGTAACAGGTGTGCTTTAAGTTCTACTATATGGCTTACGGCATCAGCTACGGGTATCTTCACGACTGTCGGACACGCGTGCTCGAGGGCCGACACACGTTTGTTCATGGATTGACGTACGAGGAGGACAACCGCAAGATTTCCCTGAAACGCGAGTCGGTCGTTGCATGGCTCAAGAAATACGCCGACGAATACGGACAACACCAACCTGACAAAGAACCGATTCATCTTTCGGATGGATTGACCATCGAAGAGCTGTGGGACGAGTACAACGAGGGCTTGCAAGAGAATGAGGAGAGGAAAAAATGCTCTCTCAGTTACTTCTACAAAATATTTGACGAAGATTGCAGGAAGTGGCTCAAGATTCCATCGACGAACCGATTTTCTCAGTGCGATGTTTGCGCGTCCTTCAAGTTATTGAAGGAAGGCTTAACCAAATCTCAAAAAGGTGAATATTCATGAATAGCTTTGTGATGTGTTTATATGCTTATGTAATTTGTTCACTGACCCGAACTTGTGTATCTTGCACAGCGCAATACAACAACGGGCCTCTCAACAAACATCATGCAATCGCACGAGCGGAGCGCCAGAAGTTCTACAAACATGGTCGTAAAGCGAATATGACCAAGAGCATTACCATGAACAAAACTTGGCATAAGTATGCCTCGGTGATCATCGATGGCATGACGCAGTGGACCACCCGACTGCCACACTTTCGACGTATCTCTAAACATCTGGACTCTAAGGACTTCCTTGACGTGCACAACATGGGGAGCATGATCGAGAACGTGGGCCGCTTCATGGATTTCAACTACGCCAACTTCAAGGACGATGCGAACTTCCTTGTCAACGTTTTGCACCGGGATATCCTCCGCATTCAAGAGCATCGACGCAACGGGGACGGGGAAAATTCATACCCGATGCCGGAAGTATTGTATGTACAGCTTGACAATGTGAGCACCAACAAGAGCAAGTTGATGTTGGCATACGCAGCTTGGCTGGTGCACACGGACGTCTTTCGCAAGGTGAAACTCAACTTTCTGTTGGTGGGACATACGCACGAGAACATTGACCAGATGTTTTCACGCTTCTCCGTGCGTCTACGACGCAAGCAAGCTTGGACGCTCGACGAGATGATAGAGGTCGCACAAGAATGCTTTACGGATGGTGTAATATGCGAGCACACCGAGAAGATCTTCGACTTCAGCTCTTGGTTTGATGGTCACGTCTTCGATTGCCACAATATTTTGGCACATACAGCAGGCTTTCAAGTTCAAGAAGAACGAGCACGGCGAAGTGGGCATGCAGTACAAACAGTATTCCATTTCACCCAAATGGTTACCCGAGACTCCATTGCCAAAGCTTGTTTCTACACCCCCTGTCACGGGGCCTGGATACATCAAGCCGATTCCTTTTACCGAAGAAGGCATCGAAAAGCTTGAGCATACCTTACAGGCGTTGAAGGACATTTTGGGCACAAAGCTCACGGAGGTGCACGAAAAGTTTTGGCGCGAGGATGTCATCGAGAAACAGCGCCACCTAACTGCTGGTGGAGAATGTCAAGCGCCCGCGATACCCTTCCAGCATCCCGAGAAAATCGCCATCGAGCGCAATGCCACCTTGGTTCGACTGATAGAGGCGCCCGCGTTGGCGATAGAAGCTGCCGGGGCTGCCGCCGTCCCCGCTATACCGGTGCGCATCCAACGCCGAATTGATCGAGCGCCGATAGAAGTGTACAACGGTAAACGGAAACACCAAGGTCGAGCCCAAAAGCGAGCAGAGCAGTACGTGGACAACGCCCAGTGGGAGGTCACCTACGGCCAGATGACAGTCGGCAGCTTTGCAGTGGCTCTCGCGGTGGAATCTGAAAAGGTAACGACAAGTTCGCGTTCCGCGTACAACTGAAGCGAAGCGAATGGTCGGATCCGTTGTACTTGGTGAAGGTGGAGGCGCGCTATCCGTCAACTCAACAGCTGCTATATCGCTATTTCCAACCCAAAAAGCACACCGACACCAAGAAGAAGCACCTCGGCAAGCAGCTTGCGAGTCACCCAGGAGCTTTCGCAGCGCCACCGGGGCACCGACCGTCTACCGAGACTTTCGATAAGAATGAAATAGTGCTGGCATGGAATGTGGATGCGAATGACCCCGAACGGAGTATACCGAACGAGCAATACGCGCAGATAGTCGTCGCTTTGCTTGCACAACAATCCAAACGCACGCGCAAGGACCTAGGTGCCTTGAATGAATCGGATGATTCCGATGAAGACGAAGCTTTTGATAATTGCGTAGCGGTAGCGGTAGCACCTGAAGTGGACGCGTAAAGCAAGACGAAAAAAAAAACATGTAAATAATATGTGTATAACGTGTATATAGATTCTGAGTCAAAAGTTCTTTGTGTTTTCACTCCTGCTAGATTTCGAAAAAGTGCATTTGACCTCAATTTTGTACCATAAAAACCATTAAATCTAATGCACAACCTGCACTTGCATGTTCTTGACTGTTAAAATGCGGCTTTTTAATCCTATCATGAGGTAAATAAGGCAATATCATTTTCACATGAGAATATCATTTTCATCGAATAGTGTGTTATAGGCAGATCAGTAATCCAGTCAAGTGATACATCAAGCCTTTTTGTCTTAGGTACACAATAGCGAATATGTGCCTGACCATAAGGTTTGTGTCGCCTCGTTCTCTGGCGTTGACACACGGGGCACTCCCGAATGTACTGAATTGCTGCCTTCGTCATTCCTGGCCAGTAATATCGGCTACGCAATATATGGAGCATGCGATTCTTGCCTACATGACCAGAAACAGTTGCTGAGTGACACTCATGAAGAAGAATGTGGCGAAGCTGTGTGATCTCACCGTCATCTGTAACAACTTTGGTAGTAGGTGGAATGTAAAGCTGTCTGCCAAAAATGGTCTTGCGATATATCAATCCCTGAATGAGTTCGAAACTGCTGACAGTCTGTAACACACTATTCGATGAAAAAGACATTATCATATGTCATTTTTGGATTTATATATATTTCATAAAAATCAGGGTTTAGTGATATTTATGCGCGAAATAGGGATACATAAAGGCAACAAGCTAGAAAGGTGCAGTATGCGTACAATGAAAACACCGAAATATGCATACATGTATCATTCTTTATTCAAATGTTTACGAGCAGAGTACTTTTCACCCTATACCGTCGAGGCATGACTGATACTATCAGTCAGGGCGGTCAACAAATCCTGCTAATTTATTCAGCATTCTCATCTGCCTCATCTTCATCTACGTCTTCTTCATCAGAATCGACAGTGGCAACTCCCTTCCCCTTACTCGTCGGGTCAGTCTTCTTTTTTGGCTTCGTCTCGGCATCCGGATCGGGCTCGGCGTCGAAATTGGTCAGCCGTTGCTGCGCAGAGCTGACTATGTACGGGTCGTGGTCGAAACCGATCGCGTTCAAACCACACCTCATGGCGGCCATGGACGTTGAGCCGACGCCGCAGCAAGCGTCGAGAATCCAGTTGAGTGGATGGCCGTCGTCATCCACCTTGCCCGGATTGCCACCGAGCATGTGGCACTGGATCAGCACCATCAACAGAGATAGGGGTTTCTGATGGTTATTGACGACTTTGCCGTCGCGTTTGAACATCTGGTGCACAACCGGGAAGCCGCGCAAAAGTGACGCGCGGCTGTAACGTTCACCTCCCCCCAGATCAAAGTTGAACATCCACTCCGGTCTTTTAGAAGACTCCCCCGCGGCATCGCTCTTTACATGGTACCCCAGGACCCCACATTCAACGTCATTGAAGCGTACGGACTTGTTGGGGTTCATGTGCACGTTCTGCTTGTGCCAGAAGAACCGCTCCGCGCGGCCGGAACAGTAATTGTCAATCACCTCCAGAAAATCGTTTTGTTGGACGAAACCGCAAAAGAAAGCGACTGTCCATGCCGGGGCGGTGGTCTTGGCGTTGAAAGACTCCAGGAACGTTTGCACCTCCTCCTTGGTCATCGCGTCGGGAGTCTTCTCCTTGTCGAGCGCGTAATTGCAGTCGATGACCGCCCCCGTGAAGGGCAGTCTCGGGATGTCCTTCAAATCGCCCATGCTGCCCTTGACGATCTTCCAACGAGGGAACATCGTCACGTCCTCCTGATGTGTGGGCTCGTCGCCCTCCAGGTCCGCCTCTCCTGCAACCTTAGGCTCCGGCCCGTCGGTCCGCGCCTCCCGATACAGTTTGATGTCGACTTTCACCTCGACCTGTTGCAAGCCTAGGATGTGAGCCGCGCTTGGCGCCTGCGCTTCTTTGAGATTTGCCCGCGCGTTCTCGACGTAATTGAAGATCGCTAGCGGAACTTCCCCAGACCCCCCCGGCGCGCTCCCCCCTTCGCGGACTGTAAGCAGCCGATCAACGACTCGATTTTCTCTTGGGAGCTCCAGTAGCTGGTGAACTCCGTCTTGAATTCGTCCCAGGTTTGCAATCCTGCCGCGGACACCAAGTGCTTCTGCACCATGCGTTCCTTCTTGAACTGACTTGTCATATTGCCCCCCTCTTTTAGTGAGATCTCCTTCTCAATAATCAGGCGCATATACATGTCCACCTTGTCGAACTCCGCATCCCCCGCCAAGCCGCTCAAGTTAATCCAGAACGTCATACCCATGGATTTGGCATTGTGGAGAAACTGAGCTTCTTCCACCAAAATGCCTGCCCCTCTAGACGAGCCCCCCGCTCCGTCCCCGCCTCCTCGTTGCACCTCGTCTTCCAGCTGTAAGTAAAAAAAAACATTTTTAGCATGTCTCAAAATATAGAAAAGAATGCTTTGGGAGGGAAAACACTGTTTGAAGCAGAAGCAAAAAATAATTTACCTGTCGGTTGGAGGTGGCCTTTTTGCCAGCTTTTTTGGAGGGTCCGCTAGCGGGCGAAGATGAGGCCTTGCGCTTTTTGGTCTTCGAAGCCAAAGGGTTTTTCATGCCCTTCAGGTCAAACCTTCTGTAAGCCTCCATGATGCTAACGCAGAGGTTCCACGTCTGCGGCCGGAAATTTGCAACGGTCCAGTGCATGAAGTAGACGTTGATAAGCGTGCTGCCGAATACGGAATGCTTGGACATCGCTATTTGCTTCACATGCGTCTCCATCGACTGGTTCAAGTGAGACATTACGGGGTACCAATCTGTGACCCGATCGAGGTGAGCGTCGATGTCATCGTCCAGCACCGTCACCGTCTGCTCTTCCTCTTCCTGCTCCCCCGTCGCCTGCTCCTCGATGTACTGGAATCCCTTGGGATATTTCACGGGATCCGGGATTGCAAATCCATGCTCTGATTCGTATGTCGCCATTTTCCCACCAGCCCTCCGGCCTGGTACCGCCCAGGTTGACGAGTGTCACACTCTTCGGCGTCCTCGGGGACGCTGGCTTCGAACTCAGAGATCAACGCTTCTCGGTAGATGGTGTACACGACCCCATGGTTTTCGAAAAGGGTCGAGCGGAGCCCTTGCATGAACTGAGTGTTGTCTTTACCTTTTTGCTTCTGATCGATCGAGTTCTGCATCTCGCCTTAGGAGAACCGAATCATGTCAGGCGTGAGAGGTGAGACCGATGTAGATCTTGCTCTCGAAGGACTGGAAAGCTACCACCTCCAACGGGACTTCCTCGTTACACTCGTCGGTGGCTTGATAACAATGCTGGTGCGCAAAAACTTTGCCTCTGTATTCTCCCCTCAGTGTTTTTCTCAGGGAGAATTCGGCACGGGTTTTGACATCGTCGATCGCAACGAGTCCCGCATTGAAAGGGGCCCACGGGTTCGTTCTCTTTCCTGCCGGACTTGATCTCGTTCGCCCAGCCCCTCTCTTGATCCCGGCAAGCCTCGTACCCCTTTGCGTGGTACAGGCACTTGATGGGGAGACGGAACACAATCGCTTGCTCCGACGCCTCGTCGGTCGACATCAGATTCGGCCACCGGTGCTCCATCTCGATTTTCTTGCACAGCTCTGCTTTCTCCGCATAATCTAACTTGATTGAATGCTCCACTTTCAGCTTAGCGTGCCACCCATGTGCGGCCTCCTCGGCTGCCTTCCTTGCCTCAGATGGGGTGGCCACTTGAGACATATCCACATTAGCGCCTGCTCCAGTAAACGCTCTGGAGCCACCAGGTCCTTGAAGGGCGCGTTCGGCAGCACGCTGCACATCCGTTCTCCTGGCAGCCTGGGACAAGTTTTGACGAAACTGTTCATTAGCTAATGAACGCTTTCATTCTCCACTGGTTCAGGCTCAAGGAGCGCTTTTCGAGGCGGAAGGCGTTCATTAGCTAATGAACGCTTTCCCCCTCAATTCAGGCTCAAGGCGCGCTTTTCGAGGCGAAAGGCGTTCATTAGCTAATGAACGCTTTTCCCCCCGGTTCAGGCTCAAGGCAAGATTTTCGAGTCGGGAGGCGTTCATTAGCCAATGAACGCTTTCCGCCCCGGTTCAGGCTCAAGGCGCGCTTTTCGAGGCGAAAGGCGTTCATTAGCTAATGAACGCTTTCCGCCCCGATTCAGGCTCAAGGCGCGCTTTTCGAGGCGAAAGGCGTTCATTGGCTTATGAACGCGTTTCCCCCCGGTTCAGGCTCAAGGCAAGATTTTCGAGGAGGAAGGCGTTCGTTAGCTAATGAACGCTTTCCGCCCCGGTTCAGGCTCAAGACGCGCGATTCGAGGCGGAAGGCGTTCATTAGCTAATGAACGCTTTCTCCCCCAGTTCAGGCTCAAGACGCGCGTTTCGAGGCGGAAGGCGTTCATTAGCTAAAAATGAACCCCTTCCCCCCCAGTTCAGCCTCAAGGCGCGAAAGGGACGTACCGAAGGCTGTATAACAGGTATTTTGCCACCACTGCCGAGGTCATCAATCCTTGGCTCTGGCCTCTTGTTTTGCCAGAAAGGCGCTGTAATCGACGCTTCCCACGCCGCGTTTACATAGCTCGCTAGAAAGAATTCCTTGCGTTTTCCTTCGTCTTCTGCCCTCCTTTTGAAATTTTGGAAAGCCGAAAGCCGATTCGTGTGCTTTGGAAGGCTCAGGGCTTCCTCAAAGGTTGCGCTGTCCAGTTCGATTATAGTCAGTTTATTGTTCCTAAGAATGACGAAATACAAAATTGGAGTCTGGCCTTCAATTATACTATACGGTACGCGTTTATCCGATTGAAGGGTACCGTCTGTATTTACAGTCGTAGAGGTGTTTTGGGGAATTACGGGAAAATTGTAAAACATTTCTTCAGCCTGCTCGTTCGGGTCATCTGTGTGGATTACTAACTGCAAGGTGTCTGCAGGCTTGTCGGTTTGTAGCGTTCTAACAGTGCTCCACTTGTTGCCGAGATAGAATTGGAAAACATAATTCTCCCTCAGTGCTTGAAATGTTTCTGCTGTCGCCATACTGAAATGGGAGAATTGGCTGTCAACTGTGAAAGGGGGGTGTGTGAAGGAACTTTGAAAAAGTGATGTAACTTATCAAAATATTGTAAGTCATTTCTGTCGGCTAAAATTGGCATCTCAAATATCGATGACAGTTTTTTTTTGTCAGAAATGACATTTGCTGTCGCTTCCTGATTAGGTATGTTCAGATCAAAGATACGATTTGAGGATAACATGGTGTCATTTGCGCTGAAATCGAGAATCGATCGATCCAAGAAGATAGAAATTCTCTGTTGACTCGCCAGTCCATATCATTTTCAGAACGTAATCAACGGCTTCATAAGTTAATGACGGCTAATTTTGAAGATAGTGTTTTCTATTCCTTTTGACGAAGGTTGCAAGATTATCTGCAAACCGTGTCCGGAAATAGTTATTGAAGATTCTATGGAAATAGAGGCCGACTTCTTCGATCAGGATCCGATTCCAAGCATAGCCCCGAGCGCAAATACGCAAATGGTCCTTAGAACGCGCCTTTGACGTCTAGATCGGAAGTTAGCTCCAATTCTTCACGCGTTTCCGGGACACGCGCTTTGCGAGAGATTGACTTACAAGAGATAAAAAACAGACTTGAGACAGAATTTTCAGAGACAAGTTTAGACGCGCTAGATGGAGAGACTCTTCGGTGTTTGAACGGTGAAGTAAACAAGCAGATTGCTGTGCGCAAACCGTACGAATCCGACATACGCAATGAAGAAGAAATATGAAGGCGTAATTAGTATCAAGCAGCGACGTTTGCAGGCTGACAGTATATCAGTGGCAGAAACCATTAGGCGCAATTGCAAGTCGCACTGCTGCCTATCTTTCTCATCGGCAGATATTAAGTGTTTTCGCGAAAACATTTTCAGCATGTCGCAAAAAGATAGAAAGGAATACTTCGTGAAGGACTTGCCCAAAAACAGCTTTCGATCTGAAGATACATTCGACTTCAAATACTTTTTGGCCAAGAAACAGGTATGTTTATTTGGACTTGTTCATTAGCTAATGAACGGCCTCTGTCCAAAGCGCGACTCACACATAGACACTTTGGCGGCGGGAACCGTTCATTCGCTAATGAACGGCTTCTGGCCAAAGCGCGACACACACATAGACACTTTGGCTGCGGGAACCGTTCATTAGCTAATGAACGGCCTCTGGCCAAAGCGCGACTCACACATAAGTGGACGCGTAAAGCAAGACTGAAAAAAAACATGTAAATAATATGTGTATAACGTGTATATAGATTCCGAGTCAAAAGTTCTCCTCCTAGATTTCGAAAAGGTGCATTTGACCTCAATTTTGTACCATAAAAACCATTAAATCTAATGCACAGCCTGCACTTGCATGTTCTTGACTGTTAAAATGCGGCTTTTTAATCCTATCATGAGGTAGATAAGGCAATGTCATTTTCACATGAGAATGCCATTTTCATCGAATAGTGTGTTCTGTGCTGATGTCGCTGATGCCAGCTTGGATAATATAGATTGTGCAAATGGGTCACGATCATACTGTGATATAATTATGTCGTGAAGCTGATGACCCGATGATGCAGATATAAGAGCGATAAATGTAGGGTCTGTAGATGTTATATCAGCTGATGCAGTTGCCAATGAGGCAATGTGATGTTGCAGACTGTCGGAGAGTTCGAAAAGGGCAGAAATACGTGTAAGGGCATCTGCAACCGTATTCTTCTCGCCTGCAATGTGCTCAATCCGAAAGTTGTACTCGGAGAGCTCATCCAACCCACCTCGCCTGTTTGGGGCTTAGTGTGGATTTGGACTGGAAATAAACCAGTGGCTGATGATCTGAGCGAACGATAGTCTCTGGAGCTCCCAGCAAGATGCGGCGAAAGAACCGGAAGCCCTCCACAATGGCAAATAGCTCAATCTCAGGAATAGGCCAGCGTCTCTGTGTGTCAGAAAGTAACGCTGTGATAGCCACATGGCCTCATACCTTTGCCTTGATCCTGTAGGACTACTTGGCCAACGTGTGTGCCTGATCCATCGACCTCCATAATGGATGGCAGTTTCTGATCTGGAAGCTGTAGTACTGGAGCATTGCAGATGGCACTTTTGAGATTGTCGAATGCCTGCTGCATGCTGCTGCTCAGATTCCCAGACAAATTCTGCATTATCTTTCAGAAGGCGATTGAGTGGCTCGGCAATCTTGGAGAATTTTGGAATAAATCTCCTAAACTGGCCGATCATGCCCAAGAATGACCGAAGGCTAGACTTGCCATCTTTAGCCATGCGGCGCAGAGGCTGTTTACCAACGGTTGGGTCATAGGATACTGGAGGCTGAATAGCCATGACTGCACGGATTCTGTCTTCGATGATGGATAGGCCTGCCTCTCAGATGTGATGTCCGATAACGTCAATACTTCTGACGAACAACTCAACCTTCGAAGGCCTGATGAAGAACTGATGCTCTCTGCAGCGCTGTAGGAACTGGCGAACGTGCGTGCTTCACGTGTGTGTAAAAGTCTGGGCTGTACACTATGGTATCATCCATAAAGATGACTAAGAACTGATCAATGAAGTCGAAGAATGCTCGGTTACTTTCCAACACGCAGAGCGGTCGCAGGAGCGTTAGTTAACCCAAAGGGCATCACTGTCCACTCGTATGAATCATATCTAGTCCGTATTGCTGTCTTATGGATGTCGCCTGGATGAATATGGATCTGATGGGAAAACTGGCTGAAGTCGAATCTGCTGAACCAGCGTGGTTCAAGAAGGGTATCATGAGGTGGCAATGGGTATGTGTCCTTTATGGTGATGTTATTAAGGGCACGATAATCACAGCACATCCTCCACTTCCCCCCTGGCTTAGGAGCGAAAATGATTGGGCACCCATATGGTGATGATGATGGACGAAGGATACCCAACTCGACATATTTGATGATTTGCCGTTTGAGCTCCTCCATCATAGGCACTGGAATAGTTCGTACTGGCTGTGATGGTGGCTTATGCCCAGGTTCAATGTTGATGCGATGATATCCACCTTCAAACCGTTCTGGCCTATGGCCAGCTGGAAGATCCTCCTGGAAAATATCTGAAAAGTCTTCTCTGACGCGATCACGTTCTGCTGTGACCTCTGGGTCTTCCATGGTAGTGTCTGAGTCAGTTGCTGTCATGACCACTTCACCATCAACCTCTGAGAGAAAAAAGAGATAAGCTACGGCTTCTTCAGCCGACCCACTGGATCGTATACGTCGCAGGTGCTTTCTCATCGTGGTGGCACTGACCAGTTCCATTTCAGGAAGGCCATCTGATTTCTGAGTATCTTCAACTCTGGAAAGAACTGTGCGAACACTGGAACCTGAAGAGTGTGTCCTGGTGATCGTCATGTTCTTGGACTGAAAGTCAATATGTGGATTCCTCCTCTCCAACCAATCCTGTCCCAGGATGACTGTGAAGGGTGTCATATCAATAACATATAGGTCCACTGATGAGTCCTTATACTTACCTAGCGTAAATGTGGCATTGGGAAGATAGGATGTACAGGGTAATTGGCTTCCTCCAGCCAACCCCACTGAGAATGATGATGCATCTAATGGTGTTATACCAATCTGGGTAGCAAATTGTCTGTCGATGAATGACGATGTGGCTCCAGGATCTATCAAATATGAGTACTCTGTCCATATACTTTCCCCTTATACAACAACAGCTTCTTCTGTGATTTCAGCTGTGCTGTCTGTGATTGCATCTGTGCGATGTGATCCGAGGGAGTGTCCATCTGCTGGAACTGTACTGTCAGACTGGATAGGACTTCTTCTGAGATACTCTCAACCCGGCCACTTGCTTCAGTGGCATGTTCAGGCTGATTTGTCGGGGTGTCCTCATCATTGGTACCTGTGCAGTACCCGGAGAGTTTCCCTGATGAGCTGGAGCTGATGCTGGATCTGGAACTGATTGTGCAACTGCTGCATTAATGCTCTGCTGATTCTGAAGCTCCTTAACCAGGGTGTTGACTGTTTTTAGGAGCTTGTTAGACTCACTTTTGCCACCCTGATTATTTTGTTGCTGCTGTCCTCCTCTCTGATTGCATGGATTCTGAGCTGGAGCATTGCCTTTTATGGTTTTTCCATCTGCTGTCTTTGTGGAATAGCAATCCTTTTTGGTGTGACCTGAACGACCACAACGTTCACAAGACTGGGAAGAAGAAGAAGAAGATACTGATCCTTTTCCTTTTCCGTTTCCCTTGCCTTTGCCTTTCCCTTTATTTTTCTGGGAATTCTGATTGGCCTGATTCTGATTGCCACGGTCATATGGCTTGTTGCCACGGCCTTTATCCTTATCTTTCTTGGCTGGACCACCTGACTGCTCCTTTTGACCCCTATAGTGCAGGGTCTCTGCCTGCTTCGAATGAACTACATAGTTCAAGTCGAGCAGTACCTGTGTGGTTTGTGCCCACGACAGGTTATTCCTTTTATTTTCTGTGAGGAATCTGAGGTGGAACTGTTTTCTGAGATCTGATTCCATATTGCTGACAAATCGATCCTTTATCAGGACATCATCCAGATTTACTGCTGCCAATGAAGCCAGTGATGTAAATGTCCGAAGATAGTCTGAGAATGTTTGATTACCCTGCTGCAGTGCCATCAAGTGTCTTTTGGCTACTGACTGCTTATGTGGGTTTCCAAACTGTCTGAGGAATGTGGTCCTGATTTCTTCATATGTGGCTGTTGGTGACTTTGCCACAACATGAAAGAAGTGTCTGTTGTTATTCTGGAGGAATGTAAGGAAAACTGTAATGAGGTCCTTGTCTGCTGCTCCTGGGTAGGTAAACTGGAAAGACCTATCCACTGTTTCCATCCAGACTTCTGCATCCTGTCCGACCTTATATTCCTTTGGTGTATTCATTTTCACCTTAGGTATAGGTACTGCTGGAACTGATGCTGGGAGTACCTGACCATCATCTGGATCTGTAAAGATGGGAAGTGCGAGATCCGCTGTGTACTCCTCTTCTGGATCCTCAGGTTCTGTTTCAGGATCCCTATATCTGCTCATATCTGGTTTCATTCGACTGATGTTGTCAAAGTACCCTATATTATCATATCGGGTCTGTGTATCAGAGTAACCAGTCAACCATCGTGGGATTTTGAATCTGCTGTAAGCATCACAAGTACCCATGATGTCGAAAAACCAATTTGCTGGATCTGCATCTATTGCTGGAACAGCCATCTATAAAACAACACACCAACACCAACAAAACCTTCAAAATTGGAATGTGTGCGTTGTGTGATATATATATATATATATATATCTATAACTGTACATGTATTATATTTGCACATTATATAATGGAGTGAAGTATGTATGTATGATTCCACCACCTTCCCCCCTCAAGGAAGTGTGATAATCACTAGGCAGTTGTCAAGTGTCTATATACTCCATCAGGCAGCATGCAACCATATAGGAAGCAGCCCCACAGTCCTTGGGATGTTGCCCTGCAGTTATTGGGATGCAGCCCTACAGTTCTTAGGTTGTAGCCCGAAAATATTAGTCATGATCGTGCTGATTTCAGCATGACTACAATGCCAAATATAGTGTATTTCACTAATATTTTGTGGCATTTTAGGCTGTGTGGGTTACAGTGCCCCTAATCGCCTGCAGTGACTTTAGGGTGTTACAATGTATCAGTAACACTTAGATATATATAAAATGAGTAGTATGCATTTTTCTTTGAAGGAAAGAAGCAATATTGCACCCATTACGTCACTGTTTATTATGTAAACTCTGAGGTGTGCGTTACACCCCTAGATGCTACATACTAAATATTTAGGGTGTTACACGAGATGTGAAATGTGACATTTTTTTTTCCCTGGGTACCTTAATAGGTAGAAAAATGGGATTCCGTGAAAAAATTGGACTCAAAAAATATTTTTGAAATTTTTCGCACAGTATTTTCACCCATTTTTGCCATTTCGAGCTTATATATATATAAGTCTCAGTATATACTGTGATGTACAGTATACACCTTTCACAACTCTGTAAGATATCTTATCATCACACATGAAATCGAAAATGATCTCTTTCATGGTGTTTCTGTGAAGATATGTATATGGTCAATATCTGGGTTTTTTTCTGATTGAAACCCATGACCTAAATATATATAGTATCATCAATAGTGACTTTAAAGACACTAAGTGATATGTCAGATATATGTCAGATGATTTATTATTTACTTAGGCATATGGCAGTGCACTGGAAGGTTATCAATACGATACCTCCAGATACTAAGTAAATCAGAGCAATGCTGGTATAATCAGAGCAATGCCTGTTTAGTAATCTCTATCAGCTAGCTACATCAAATTGTCAAGATGAATTCTGAATCTGAGATATACTGAGATATGCATTGAAGTGATCAAGTTTCTGAATCAATTGTCAAATGCATAAGTAGGAGATGAAGTTGCTCCAGCGATATGTGAGAGTGGATGGACTGTGCTCAACAGTTACCAGCTGTTATAATGAGCACAGTATCCTGCCTTCGGGTCTGGAGATATCTCCATCCAGCCCTACAGCATGTTGTCTTATCCTGCTCCCATATCTATCGCCATCTCTGACATTCCACACGCACATGTGTTTGTGGAATGGTATCTATGCATTATACATGAGATATATATTGTCACTCACATTGATCATTAACACTTGCTGATTTAGTGTAATGTCAATATATCTAGAACATGTACTGGCATAAATATTGGTGTAAGTATTGTGATAAGTACTATTATGTATAGTTACTGTGTATACTATATGTTGTGTAAACTTTGTGTACACTGCGGTATATTGTGTATGTACTTACTGATTGAGTACACATCTGAAGTAAATTGACATAAGTTAAGTTAGGTTAACTTAAGCATGCACGTGTGTCTGTATACCACTGGACAACATGTAACAAGCATGATGTATATCAATATATTTAGTATACTGTAATCTTGTACATCTCATCATGATGGATGATGAGTTAAATGGTGGATTTTCAGATAAAGCCTATCCAACACTAGGTGGGAAGGATGTCATGGCCTGATCGCGTTATTCTAAGAAACCGGCCTTATCGCAAATACGTTCGCAAACACTGCCGACGGGTATCGGGCAGCGGTGAAGATACACAAGACTTTGGTGGCACGCCAACTAGGTCGGCCCAGTTGTCCCAACTTGGGGCAGATACCTAACCGTTCTGCGAGGAGGGGGAGGAACGCAACCGACTCAAGGCACCACCAAAATGCCCATGTGAGGGGAGGATTGGTTGGCCATAAACTTCAGCAACGGCATACAGGGATTAAGACGCACGCGGGGGATGGGGCATACAACCCTTTCACTGGGGCATGCGGTCACTGGGGGCATGGGGGATACGGTCAGGGCATGGGGCATACGGTCACTAGGGCATGGGGCATACGGTCACTAGGGCATGGGGCATACGGTCAGGGGGGCATACGGTCATGGGACATGGGGGATACGGTCACTGGGGCATGGGGCATACGGTCACTGGGGCATGGGGGATACGGTCACAGGGCACAGGGCATAGAGGGACGGTCATGGGGCATGCGGTCACTGGGGCATGGGGCATACGGTCACTGGGGCATGGGGGATGGGGATACGGTCACTGGGGCTTGGGGAATACTCACACCTCGGCCGACGGCTCGCCTGTTTCTGGATCAAAGACCATGGCTCCTTCAGCAATGCGAACAGTGCGCCACGCTGTTTGCACGTCCTTCGGTTTGACGTTCTGGTTGTTCCTGTACTGGGCTGGAAACGAAGAAAATCACGAAGAATAGGACTAATCTCTGGAAGAAAAAGACCCGATACGGGTGCCGTCTGTAGTCCTGAGATCGTGAACTGAACATTTGGGAGGGCAGGTGCTGATACAGTGGTTCGCGTGTTCCATGTTAAGGTAGGTTATTGGAGCAACGGGATACTCGGCACCCAAAGAGGAGGCCACGGGCACGCCGATCCGAAAGGAGGCAGAGCAGCCACAAAACCGCGCAGATATGTTTTGCTTGAGCTTTGTGGCGGGGCGTGGAGCAACGCCTTCTGGAGGGGGAGCACATGCATCTTTCGCAGCTTGGCGTTTCCACCATTCGGACTGGAACCCGCAACGACATGCGTAATGATGTTTGTAGGGCCAACCATCATGCGCGGGACGAGGTTTAGCTAAAGTGCGGTCCGTTTTGGGAGGTTTCGTTGCCTGGGCGTCGTTTCTAACGCGCACAATGTGAAACTGGTTCGGATTAGGATCACTGGAAGGTGATCCGTAGTTTTCTTCGCCCCGGATAAATCCTGTACGCGAGACACTGGAAGGTACGTCGTCGGGAGCAGTTTTGGATGTGCTGATCGCGGTATGCTTTCCCAGGACCAGTGAAGATCGTGGCGAGAAAGCGACCCCCAAGGGATCCGGTATTCTAGAGAGCCAGCGGTGCCAATAGTGAACATGGTATCGGTAAGGAGGTTGGTAGCGTCGGGCTGTAGGTTGGGGCATGTAGGTTTAAAACCCGCTGGTTGCGTAGGAGCAATCTCGGTGTTCGCATGCGATGCAACCAGATGCGACGCAAAGCCGAACATAGCGCGTGAACGCCCGCAAAGGGTTACGCATGAAAAGAAAGACATGCCTTAGGAGTAGGAAAGCAGAAGACAACGGACCGGTAGAGGCCAGACACTGGTCGCTGATCTATTGGGAAACGAAACGCCCCACGCTGGCGTCGTACCAAGCTGGAATGGTCCACTTAGGTACACCGTTCGCGTTGTAGAAGACCCAAAAGAATCCGCAATCTCTATTTGGTGGGAGCCAGCGCCGAAGCTGCAGTCTGAACGCGAGTGGAAGATGAATTGAACCGTCGTCCACATCTAAAGAGTAAACCTCTAAACGCCAGTGGCGAATGCGCGGAACCGCGTAATTTCTGGTTTGTCTTATAGTAAAAGGATTGCGAGGACGAGCAGCTTCAGCTTCAGGATTGGGGGGACGCAGTGGTACAGCCATGTAAAACACACGAAATGAATTCAGGGCGGATGTTTAAGTGCTGTGAAGTGAGCATTTCGCGGGAAGAATGGAATCTAGGGAGCGATCGTTACGACTTCGCCAGAAATCGCCGGCGACACGAGCGTGGCAACGCTTGTGTCACGCCTTGATGAGGTCAGGTCGCGATTTCAGGTCACCATGACGCGATCAGGCCATGGCATCCTTCCCACCTAGTCACTACGGTTACGACATACACTAACGCACTCTAAGTTCCATTTTACACACTAACTATTTAGTGTATTCTAGTGTATTCTAGTGCACATCGGGGCCAAATGAGTGCTTCAATTTAGTATGCGTTAGTTCCCTTTAGTGTTCGAAATACACCAAAACATTCTAAGTGCACTTAGTGATTTTGAGTTAATTCTCATAAATCCGTATTCTAAACACACACCAATGTGTACTACACCACATCCAATAAACAACATTCTAAAAACACACTAAAGCACTCCAAAAGCTTGTTAACTAGACATAATAATTTCAGATTCTAAAGTCACACTAAAGCA
Source organism: Cymbomonas tetramitiformis (assembly GCA_001247695.2). Lineage (NCBI taxonomy): Eukaryota > Viridiplantae > Chlorophyta > Pyramimonadophyceae > Pyramimonadales > Pyramimonadaceae > Cymbomonas > Cymbomonas tetramitiformis. Next base: position 15,930 of record LGRX02030637.1, on the reverse strand, counting down.
CACTAAATAGACATATTAATTTCAGATTCTAAAGTCACACTAAAGCACTCCAAAAGCACATTAAAATGCATATATGTATTATAAATTCAGATCCTAAAGTCACACTAAATCACTCCAAAAGCACACTATATGTACATGTGATAAAAATTCAGATCCTAAAGTCGCACTAAAGCACTCCAAAAGCACACTAAAATAAAGACATGTATCATAAATTCAGATCCTAAGTCACACTAAATCAGGAACTACGTATCGATCCCGGGATGCACATGTCGGCAAGCATGGCGAATGGACCTAGCATTCCGCAGTGGGATTCGAACCCGGGTTCTCCGACTGACCACACTAACCACTAACCACTAGACCTATAAGACACTGGACTGCAATCGGATGACAAAAATTGAATTATGTACGCGCTTTAGTCGAGCGTTCGCGCCCACAGTCTTCACGAAAAATACACTAGAAAAAAAACTCGGTAAGGATTAATACCACGAATTTAGTATCACGACCTATGACTTCATAATATTTATCCTTACCGAGTTTTTTTTCTAGTGTATTTTTCGTGAAGACTGTGGGCGCGAACGCTCCACTAAAGCGCGTACATAATTCAATTTTTGTCATCCGATTGCAGTCCAGTGTCCTATAGGTCTAGTGGTTAGTGGTTAGTGTGGTCAGTCGGAGAAACCGGGTTCGAATCCCACTGCGGAATGCTAGGTCCATTCGCCATGCTTGCCGACATGTGCATCCCGGGATCGATACGTAGTTCCTGATTTAGTGTGACTTAGGATCTGAATTTATGATACATATCTTTATTTTAGTGTGCTTTTGGAGTGCTTTAGTGCGACTTTAGGATCTGAATTTTTATCACATGTACATATAGTGTGCTTTTGGAGTGATTTAGTGTGACTTTAGGATCTGAATTTATAATACATATATGCATTTAATGTGCTTTTGGAGTGCTTTAGTGTGACTTTCGAATCTGAAATTAATATGTCTATTTAGTGTGCTTTAGTGTGACTTTAGAATCTGAAATTAATATGCCTATTTAGTGTGCTTTAGTGTGACTTTAGAATCTGAAATCATTATGTCTAGTTAACGAGCTTTGGGAGTGCTTTAGTGTGTTCTTAGAATGTTGTTTATTGGATGTGGTGTAGTACACATTGGTGTGTGTTTAGAATACGGATTTATGAGAATTAACTCAAAATCACTAGGTGCACTTAGAATGTTTTGGTGTATTTCGAACACCAAAGGGAACTAACGCATACTAAATTGAAGCACTAATTTGGCCCCGATGTGCACTAGAATACACTAGAATACACTAAATAATTAGTATGTAAAATGGAACTTAGAGTCCATTGGGGTGCAATTAGTGTTCGAGGTAACCGTAGTGAGTGTTGGATAGGCTTTATCGATTTTCACAAGTAGCTCCGATGTATATCCAACCTCTGATTAACAGGAGAACAGCTGCCATATCTAAATCCTATGATAGAGGACAGCTGAGCTAATTCCTGTCTTAACAATCGAGATTAGCATCTTACACTATTTGGGTTTTCTATATATAACACTGGACTTGCAAAATCTAGCATGTTACACATGTGAATTGCAAGATGTCACAGTAAATCATAGACATGTATAACAATAATGCATGCCAAGCAATAATGCATGGATTTGTGCATGCCAAACAATAATGCATGGATTTATGCATGCCAAGCCGTTATTGTGATCAGGCTGGTTATTATAACAGTATAACAAGTTGGGTACAACATGTTACTGCTCACGCACACAATCACAGTATGTCATGTTATAATGATGACGCTACTCGCGCACACAATCACTGTATGCTATGTGATATGTGATCTGTGATATGTGATCTGTGATATGTGATCTGTGATATGTGATTTGTGATATGTGATTTGTGATATGTGATTTTTGCCACTCACTCACAATCACAACATGATGTTATATAACAGGCTGTCATTCGTACACTATCACAGAATGTATGTGTATAACGATGATGATGGTCGCACACACGATCCCTGCACTGTACTGCATGGATGGGCCTTATTTTTGCATGCGTCAATCTGTATACTGCATGCGCCCATTTGGAGCGATTTACGAACATCGCGAGTCATTTTGCGCACTGTATGTGTCGCGTGATACACATTGCGAACATCGCACGGCATTCTGTATACTGCATGCGTCGCGCGATACGAATTGCGAAGATCGCTGACGCAGTTGATGCGATCATGTACATCTCTGACGTTGTTGATGCGATCATGTACATCTCTGACGTTGTTGATGCGATCATGTACACTGATGCTCATTTTTCATGTACGCGCTTAATTCCCGCATATCGTACCATAACCTGCGATTATTGATAGTATACATGTACGATATTGATGTACGAATCGTACATTGTGCGCACACCTCGTCGCAGTATATTCTCTGCTGGAATGCTGCTGAATGCGATTATGGTCGCGCCGATGATATTATGCACAACTTTGCTGATCGCTGACGACGTATTGGTGCAAAAGCTGTCGCGTATACAGTATGCAGATGTGCTGATATTCGTCAATATGTGCGAACTCAGCCGCGCTGCATACAATACAATATATATATATATATGTGCGTGTCTAGTCTGTTCTCACTTGTTCTCGTTCTTCGCCTGAGCGGAAGAATACCACTGTCACGGTTCAATACGAACAATATACAGTTATACCGCATATTTAAGGAAACAGGAATTTGGGGTCAGCCCAGCCATTCTCTTATTTTCATAACGTTCTTAAATATGGAGTGTTATATGTTAAATATTGTGGACAATGCCCAAAAGCTGGCTGGTTCCTTAACCTAGCATTTCCTTAAATGTAAGGTATTACTGTATGTGACGCTGCTGTTTAATGGAGAACCTGAAATATGTCTGTGATATATATTCAGGTTGGACTCCAAAAAAACAGTCGGGCACTCGCAGATACACACGAAGACTAAGATGAGACAATAAAATAACTTAGGTGTTTTATTATCTGTGCAAACGGTGAAAAGCGGATTGCCGACGTGGCACCTCAGGGCGAGGGGTGACCGAAGAGGGTGCTCTACCCAACCTTATCCATGGCCGCAATATCTGCTGTAACAAAGGATGGCAGATCCATGAGTGCCCGGGACAAATTACGTGAAGCTAATCGCAGAGATATGCAGGCTGTTCGCCTACTGTTAGAAGAACTTGGCTTCTACAGTGAAGGAGCCCACAGTAAAATCATCCTTAAATGGATCAGGGGTCACAATAATGACAAAGTCCATGACAGAGTGGACCGTACTGCCAAAAGAGCCTCATTCAGAGGGGGTTGTTTAGACATCTCCCGCTACGACCCTGCCGAGGAACTGCCCTTCTCGTTATTCTTTTTTGAGGTCCCTATTTTAGGTGATATCCGCAGTCACATTAGAAGAATTCAACGTCTCTCACACTATCATAATTGGAGAACTCTACAGTCTCAAGGGAAGCACTTGAGGATGCTCAACGAGAATAACACCACCCCCACTAAAGACATTTCCAAAATAACACCTAAAGCTTTCACTGCTTCTAGAAGCAGAGAACTCCTGGGTCTCCAAGCCTCTCCAGCACGTTTATTTAAACTGCGCGGGGAAAATCGAAACTGAAAACTGCCCCTACTGCCAACAGAATACAAAATACACCTTCGAACACATCCAACTTGAATGCCCAGGACATAGTAATAGTTTGTAGAGTCTTAGAACAACCCAGGATGCCGAACTAAGGAAAATCATTGCTGAAGAAATCTCAGAAAAGCCCAAACTACTAAACCCTGGAAAAGGTACCACATACATCAAAACACAGCCATCGAAACTTTTTCCACTTGCTGACCTAAGACAGGAAATGAGTGAGGAATTATACTTATTACACGCTCTCCCGGAAGCTAGCACGTACCGACCATCAAGTTAAAAAATGAATACCATTGCTGTGACCGCTAAACCCGAAGTGGACCATGTCACGGGAACAGTTAAATATCCCGAACTCCAATATGTCCAAAAGAAAGAGTTTTGGAAACTTTTGGCCTGGCACCGCCTTTCCAACAAAGCAGTCCCATGCTCACTTGCGGAGTACTCGAATAGGGCACACGATATTCATGAAGCACTCAATGCATGAAAGTTTGAATCTGGAGATCCTAAAAACTGCTACGCAATCAGAAGAAGCCTCTTAGATATTTTGGTGGATGACAGAAACCTGGACAAAAACGGTTGTAAACTTTTCTCCAACCCACTAAATGCCCACCCTAGAATTCACTCGAGAAGATGCATACCCACCACAAGAATGAAAAAAGCCCTCAGGCCCTTCTGCCATCATGGGAAAATTGGCTTTGATGGTCTCGCTTGGGATGCCTACGTGGACCCGATAACAGGCATTGGCAGAATCGTTTACGGAAATCCCCCCTTTGATGGGAAAGATAAGGGCAAATCTTCGGCGGTTATGACTACCTTGGAAATGGGACATAAATCACTACTAAGAATCGAACCCTTACTTTCGGTTACTGTCGCTTACTTTTGGTTATAGATGGTTATCGTTTGGTTACTTTTCGCTTATAAATGCCCACAGTGAATATATAAAAGATGGTAGTTGATTATTGGCCCGGAGAGTTATACGCCGGGTATAATTAAGGAAAAGTAACCAAACGGAGGTAGGAGGAAGCTTCCTACATGTTACGTGGGTAATATATGCCAGGGATGCGAACCTATAGAAAGTAAGTAAAAGTAAGGATTCTATATGAACGGAGGCTTGTGATTGGTTCTAAAGGTAAGGATACGCACACGTGTAAGCACGGGGTACAAGGTGTGATTTATAAATATTCCACATGCACACATGGGATTGGTTCGAAGTTTAAGCAATTGTCCACGTGTGGACACGACGATGCAGCCAAGTGTATAAAGATATTTACCAATGCTACGATGTGATTGGTCCGAGATTCAATGAGAGTTACTAGCCAGGCAGGTGGGTCCACGACTATAGTACTGTATCTACATATATACGTATATATTGGCGGTTTCCATCACTACGCACGGACTAGATATATAGGGGCATCTGACAGCCCGCTTGTTTGCCTGCATGGTGTCGCTGATGATATGGATACATACAAGTAAGGCCACGATAAGTTGGCCTCCCAGTCGAGTGATGGCATTGGCAGAGCATTTCCCTTGCCACAAGAAATGATGGAGTAGTCATATGGCGCTTCAGTAGCTGCCAGTACGTACCTCGCGCAGCAGGTGCACCACATGGTAGTGGTTACCATTACCATCGGTCGGTTCAAAAAACAACGCCTTCGGCCCGATGTACGTGCAAGGCAAAATCAGTTCCACGGAATCATGCTTGTCGACGACTGTGATCCCCTGCTTCTTGTAATATGCGTCTTCCACCTCTCGGTAGGCCAGCATTCTGGCCAGGTGACATATGGGTACTTGGCTGGGGTCGGTGACCAGGTAATAGGCCATAACCTTGGCGTATGGGCGCCCAAAAGGCACCTCCACCCCCGTGGGAAGGTCTCCCGACCCATGGTCCAAGATGGACACGTGGTACGACACCCGTTTCACCGCTCGTGTGTACTGGCGGATGTGTACACCTCCCCACCCAGGGACATTCTCACAAACACAGCAGTACTGAAAGGGAGCGGCGTCTCACATTGGGAATGGGCGTCAGGCAGGGCATCCCCGCCCAGCGCAGCTGCCTGAGTCATCTCCACATCCACCGCACACGACGTCGGAGCCTCGGTGTGCATGGACATGAATTTCAGTAGCGTTGCGAACACACCGCCGGATCGAAGGGAGGGCGATACCATTGAGCCGCGGGCCACCCACTTGCCGGCACCCATGAAATAGCAGGCAACCGTCTTGTCCTCGGCACCTGGGTCCCTCAGGGAGTTGGCGCCGCGTGGAGCCAGGGAACGCAGAGCGACAGCCAGCTCATGCATTTCGCGTCGGTTTGGGTACTTCCTAATGAACTCCTGCAGCGCCCTCTTCTCGCAGAGGGCGTTCATGATGGCCTGTACAGGCAAGTACTTCACGCCAGACGCCTTCACGATTCCCTTGGCCCGCTGTATTGCACGCTCCACCCACAACTCCAGGGCGGCGCCTAAATCCCCCACGTATTGCTCCTGCCGGAACAGGTGCACCACTGCAAGCCGCATGTTGAACGTCAACATTTTGTCCGGCCCCGTGAGCTCCATAATTTTGGCATGCGCCCACAGATTGTCCTTCGCTGCCTTCTGGGCTTGCATTACAACTGCTTCGTTGTAGGCCTCCCCGGCTACCACACTGCCTCGCACATAATGCACGACCGCCCGTCGAAGATGTTGCCACGCGTCCTCCATCTGGATGTTCCAGTTAAACAGAACCTTTCCGAACACCAGCGGGCTGTAGTACAGAATAAAATTCAAAAAATCCTCCATTGTGTACATTCCTGCACCCCGGTTACCCTTGCAGTGGTGATGGGGGGTGTCGAACGCACCGAAGTACTTCACCACGTCGTGGTATGGCCGACCAACGTCATGCGGTGGTTGAATGCGCGCGGCCCTCGATTGGAGGAGCTCAAGCAATTTTGGTGGCAAACATAAATGCGGATGGGTGTTGCTTTTCATCCTCCCCAAAAGTAGCTTCAGATAAGCCTTCCCAATACCATAGAACACGCAGTGCCCAAACGGGTGCGCAATTGCCCGCATTGGATCGTAGTACGGGAGGCGCTCCAATGCCCCTCGCCCATGTCTGCCTGTTGCGCATGGCTCCGCCTCGCCTGACTCTGTTTTCCTAACCAGCTCCTGGTGTTTCTTTTTGCTCAGCATCAGTTCTGGGTCGTCCGCAAAAACCTCGGTTTTCCCGTCATCCGTTTCCCACCCGTTGAGCTCCACCGCCTTCGCGTATCCCCGGAAATACATTCCTTTCCCACCAGGGCCCGGGGTTCCCTCAAAAAGGCTGTACGGATCGGCACGATAGCTACCAACTCCCATAAACCTGCCCATGGTGCACCTCATCACCGTGTCTGCGTACACCAATCCGAGCACCACCTTCAATGTGTACGACCTCTTGAGGAAGGCATCGTACACTACGAAAGGATTGGACGCATCCCGCTTCCCGTGCATCAAGTGCAACAACTCATCCTCGAATAGTGACCATAACACCAGCGGATTTTTCTCCTTCTGCCTGGGCCCTTTGGTCATCCACAGATTCTCATGATACTTATCACGCTACCGCACCTGTTAGTGCACAGCCCCACACAACCCCTGTCACACACTCATGCCTTTTAACAAAGGCATCAGCGGACATCATGCATGCCCTGGACATCGCCTCCCTTTGCACCTTTCACCACGCGACTCGCTTCACGCACTGCTACGAACCTGCGCCTCTCAGAACACATGCGACTGGGAAACATTCGTAACATCCATGTACCGATATGTGAAGGTCTTCGCTCTTTATCACAGCCACCCCCATAGAATAGCTCCTGCGCGCACCGCCACCCCATACGCTTACTATCGTGGGGCGGCCCTTTCCCCCCCAGTATACAGCTTGGCACTTCCCCAATTCGACCTAGCGCGTGATGATCCGTGCTGCAACGCGGTTATCACCCAAGCAAGCAACGCTGCCTGCAGAAGATGACGTGGAGGGGAGGTGGGGTGGAGAAGTTACCCGATATCTGAGTTCCAAACTTGACAATCGTCTGCCCCTGGAGAAATCACCATGACACGATGCTCCGCATACGCCACGTTCGGGTCGCCTCCTTCAGGTGTGTCCACCAGAATAGGTTCCTCCAACAATGCACCACCAATGTCCACGTGATTGTCGATAGACTTTGCCAACGGGGATGTCCAGAAATCATTCTGGAGTCGGGCATCACGTCGTGCTCTGGCCTTGCAGAACTCGACATCCCGCATCCACCTTCGAATTGTGTCTTTTATATCAAAGTAGTAGAACCACTCCCGGGGACGCAGCTTCTTCCCAGATGCTGTTTGGGTCACCTCAAACCGTCGCTCATGGCATCGACGAACAACCGCCCCGGCGGAGTCTGTCTGCAAGACCGCTCCGCACTCCTCCTCCTCGTTCCACTGCAGACAGTCCAATTCCCTAGGGAAAGTCCGACACCATTTCGGGCACACGTGCACAGCATGCGCCATATGGCTTTGCACACGAAGATAGGTTCGCATTCGGTAGAGGCTTGTGGGCAGTCGACAACGGTTTGGTCCGCCCAACAGCATGACGATCACATGGAGGAACCGGTCAAATGATATCTGGGACCATGCCCGTGATATGCGCAATTCCATAAAATAGCACACCGCCTCCCCAAGCTTTATGGCATCATCCCCGGTGTCTCCAATCATGAGTGGCTCGGTTAGCTCAGGGTCCGCGCATGGGTCAACGTCTGGCAGCCACTCCATGCCGTCATCTTCAACCTCGAGCATGTCTTGCAACAGGTCGGAGTCCTCCGCGTCCTTCCAGATGTCGTCGTCATTCAGCGCATCCTCCGCTGTCCAGGTGTACGTTTCCAGCGTCTGATTCATTCACAACCCTCCACGCCGTGACAACCATGCGTCATCTCCACTTGTTACCGTGACATCACCAGTAGGGACGGTCGCAAGCGTTATATGCACACCACGCAACTGCATACATGAGTGCAGGCCCGAAATAGGTTTGAAGGGATTCCGTTACCTCATTCAAGTAAGTTTTCATGAGGTTTGCTTCCTCCGCACGATTCTCGAACGCCTCGAGCAACAGCTTACGGTCTTCGTCCAGTTCATCGTCGCTCTCGTCCTGATCTAACGCCAACTTGCCTAAATCAAACCGTAGGTCCTTAGGTAGTTCGTCATCGCTGTCGTCTTGGACGCCCTGGTTGTCGTGAGGTACTGCCGATAAGGGGGGTGGGGATGCTGGTTCACTCTCGCCGTCCTCATCGTTTTCAACTGCTTCATCGTCAATGCACCAGCCTGCCGTAGCTGCTTCACCCTCGCCGTCCTCATCGCTTTCAACTGCTTCCTCGTCAATGCAGCAGCCTGCCGTTGCAGGGTCAGGCTTCCTTCTTACCCGTCCTCTCTTATCCACCCGCCCTCCCGCCTTCCATATCCACAGCGCAATACTTCTCACGTCAGCGCTCTCCGCCGGTGTTGATCGCCCGCCCCAGTCCTGGTGTCCTCTGTATCTGCGTAATGTCGCTCGCAGGCTGTTTTTCGTGCGAAAAGCCTCCATGGCGATTTTTTCCAGGCTCTCTGTAGGCAGCACGCCGATCGTGCTCGTTCCCTGCGCCAGTACCAGCAACACCTTGCGTTTGCTTACACACAGCGAACGGGTTGCCCCAAACGGGGGATCACATATTAACAAAAAACAAACGTTCACCAGGCTGCTGATGCATGCACAAATGGCCACCCAGTACGGGTGGAGGTGACTCGGTCGGGGGCGCACCTATTAACAAGCCAACCGTTATCCAGTCGGGAGATGCAGGCAGAAATGGCCAGCCCGAACATACAAGACTCTCACCGCACAAATGCCAGGGCAAGGCGCGCGATAGTCACGCAGCCAGGAGGGGGATGCGTAGCCGATGACTACGCCCCGTAGAGACACGATCATCGAAGAAGGTGGCGCCGTTCGAACATAATTGCACATTGCGTACTCAGGTGTTCCATGCTACACACCATGCTTTACTCGTTAACACAGTCCGTGCCACCATGCTACACGGCTTCATTCTTCAGTGCTATTAAGTGAGCATGTGTTGCACGTGTGGCATCGGCTCTCAAAACTGGCCGAGGAGTTAGCCCCATAGAGACACGAAGGTGGGGCCGTTAGAATATGATTACACGTTACGTGCTCAGGTGTTACACGCTACTCGTTATGCTTTACTGGTTTTGTCCGACAGGCTGTGCCACCTACTACACGGATTCAGTGCTATTACGTGAGCACGTGTTGTTGCACGTGTGCCGTCGGCTATCAGAACTGCTGCTCTCTGCATCGTCTTCCGTCAATCAGCGCTCCCAGAACGGAGTCCGGCGTAGCGGCTTTGGACGCGGATCATTGAAGTTGCCTTGGTACTCTTCTGGCTTCAATGCGACGTCATGTGCCTTGGGCCCTGCTTTCCAGAACACCTGGTAGTCCTCCGTGATGGATAAATCCGGGAGGCGCACAAATTTCATGGCCACCTACCAGGGTGTCAAAATCAAATGCCTCCACTGAGAAGTCACTGTGGAAAATGGAATAGTCCATAGCTGCACGCGCAGGCTGATCGTCGTAATCTTCGTCCACGCCAATGCAGTGGCAGCGCATAACCTCCGGGTGTCCCAGGGCGCGCCACTCAATGGGGGTGTCGTGCTCAAAGCATTCCTTACCGATCATCACCACGAGCTCCCGCTCCGTGCCTCCCTCGTCCTCTTGTACGGCAACGTACTCCTCGCCAAATGCGTCATGCGACCACTCTGCGAGCTCTTGCACCCCGGCGGCGGTCAGCTCCGTCATCCGCTGCTTCTTGCGCATGCCAGGCGTGAGGTGAGTGCGGGCTGCGAGCGCCTTACGCCCGGCCTGCAGGACGTGGATCATGTGCGGCAAAGGTTCGGCCATGCATGCTCTTCTTCGCGCGTGTGGTGCGCCTGGCCCTCGGCTCCCGGGGTTCCTGAACCGCCGCCCCTGCTGCGGGGTATGTGGCTTTGAAAGCTGCTTTCACGGCTTTACTCCGCTTAGCTCGGTTTATTATGTCCTTCGTCCATCGATTCTTAAGGCGCTCCACGGCGTTCACCTCGTCAGTAAATCTGTGCACAACGAAAACATTCTCAAACCCAGACAGGAGCACAGTTTCAAATATTTCATGGTTCATGATGACCCGTACACCCGTCTCCTTGTGTACTCGTGTAATGTGCTGGATGAGCACATTCTCTGGCAACTGCCGCACTTGCGGAAGTAGGCGTTGCACGGTGCGTTCCAAGTCCTCCAGGAAACAAGGCTCGCCTTTGGCGAACAGTTCGCACAATTTCCTCTTATTTGCTGCTCGGCCCAATGCCCAATCCCATTTTGTATATCAGTGGCGCACTTCCGGGAACCACATACAAGGAAAGTCCGGATCATCAGGCATCCTTGCAGACCGGCAGAGGGCCCATCTGTGGTGTGACCGTACCTTTCAAGAGTGCATCCCTTCGTCGTGCGTATGCTGCGTGGGCTCTGGTTGTAGGGCTGGTGACGGGGGTTTTTGTTCCCGCCACGGCTGCTGTGGGTGTCCCAGTAGTTGCATCCGCCGAGTCAGCCGCCGGAATGTGGGCCAGCTCAACGGTCTCCCTTGGAACCGGGGCCGAGAAGGTCCACTCCTGCCTGAGGGCGTGCGCCTGCTTCAGCCTGTCGGCTGCTCGCCGTCCCAGCACTCCTCCCGTCGGTACAGGGGTTGCATAGGTATAGACAACGAACCCTAGATCGGTTGCCAGCTGGGTGCGCGCAGACATACAAGCACTACAAGCAGCTACGCGTAAACCGTGCAATGAGTTTTGGATAGCCTGTACCTTGCTCGCTTCCTGCAGCAGGCACAGGATGCCTCGGGCTTTTGCGCGCTGCCACCGCCGGCGCGGTTGGCCGTACTGGAGTGCAACATGCATCTACGGCACAAACCGGCTGCTGCACACCGGCGGTGTCAGGCTTCCTCATTTTCAACATGCGGTGCCGCCTAGCTCGGGTGCGGGGCGTCATTTCCACAGCGGCTGTTGGCACGTCATTCGTTGCGGCTGCAGCCTCAGGCGTTGGGTGTACTGCCTGCCCCTGCGCGCCCGTATCGGTCGCTTCCGGCTCCCATACCGGAAGCGAACGGTCGCTCGTGGCGGATGCCACCACAGGCGTTGGGTGTAAGTCTGCCTGCCCCTGCGCGCCCGTATCGGTGGCCGCCGGCTCCCATACCGGAAGCGAACGGTCGCTCGTGGCGGTTGCCACCACAGGCGTTGGTTGCACTGCCTGCCCCTGCGCGCTCGTGACGTTCAACGCCGGCTCACGTTCCGGAAGCGGCCTGTCGCTCGTAGTGTTGGGTTGAACCCTGGTCTGCTTCTGACGTTCCGCGTCTTCCGCGGTCAGTGGAATCACGAGGTGACATTTCTTGCTTAATATGACAGTCGCGTTGAACTCTTTACATGCCTGCAGGTCCTGAGCTTGAAAGATTGCCATGTTGTTGTCCGCCATCTTCAGCTCGGTCCGGCGACGATTCATGAGCCGGTCCGTCACCTTCGCCTGACTTTCTTCATACGTGAGGTTGTGTTTCTTATGGACGTGAGACACCAAAAGCTCAAACCGCTCACGCGCTGCCGTGCTCTTGTTGATAGACCTCTTCTTGCACTCGATGAGCCTGTCCTTCAGGCAAAACGCCGGTGGCACCGCGCGAATGCTGGATTCGATATCGTAATGAATCCGCTTCTGGCCCAGGGAGCTGCGAGACTTCTTGGGAGCGGTTGTCTTCGTCTGCACCCCAAGAGCCACATGTGACCAGGGGCTCCAAGGGATGCAAAGTAGGCAGTGGTAACAATGACGAGATTACCGTTCGACGACTCGCGCGGCACAAACAACTTGCCCGATGTTGATGCACAATATCACCTGAGTCGCGCTACATGAACAATATGCTCGATGCGGATGCTCAGAGTGTGATTAATATGCCTTTGTTACGTGCGTCCGTTCATTACTCCACCCGCATATGTTCCACCGGGCATCTAGCACCTGTAATCTAGTCGCTCTAATTCTACTGTTGCAATTTCTTCCGCAGGCGCAATTGCTGTGCGTTAAGCAGCGGCATGCCATCCATCGACCTCTGTATGTCGCGGCGTGCTTTCTCCGTGCTGGCACGTGCGAGCTTCAATGTCAGGCGCTCATGCACCCCTTGCAGCAGGTCCTCAGGGATGGGCTCTTCATCCCAGTTGCCACCCGGGTGCTCAAAGAACCGATTGCACTGAGGACATCGGCGGGCGGTGCGCCTCTGGTGTTGCATGATCCGCTGGTAGCACTCCCAGCAGAGGCCAGCCCGGCAGCCGTTAAGCCGGAGCCTTCGTCTGGGGGGGGGGTCAACCACCCCCCGCTCAATCTGGTCGTTGTCAGCATCCTCAGGGTTGTACGACGAAGCGCACACCGAGCAGAACCAATTGGCGTGCCCGCAGAGGGGCAGATCACTTGGCACTGGGTCTGGGCGGTTTGCGCGCATAACATACTCCCGGAACATGGGGAGGGCGAGGATGGAGGTGTTGAGGTGCCTCCCGGTCACGGGCTCCCACGTTGTGGTGTGCGTGTGCCACAGCACCTGTACGTGCAATTCCCGCGGCTGGCCTCTTTCTGCAATGGCTTGCACTGCAAGTACTTCTTCCTCGGGTCCCAACTGCAGAGCACGGTGCAAGAAGCCTTCCGCATCAGGCGGGGAAAGCAGGCGCAGGTGGTCCGAGCATGAAGTTTGAATGAAAAACACACCAACAACTACATTTGCGCCAAGGCACCGTCAGTGCACGCGGCGCGTGGCTGAGGAGCTGTCCTCCCAACGCAGCCACGTGCACAAAACAGCGGTGCAGGAGGTGCAACCGACATGTCATTGGTCAGGCATAGCACACTGGATAATAACTTTAATTTTACGATACTACATAGTAACTTCGTCTGCAGCATACGTTTTTACGATTATCCGGCACGCCACGATGGTAGACGGTAACTACTATGCTTGTATGACAACCGCGCTAACGAAGCTGGCGGTTAATCATATACACGAAGTCTTTGATAGTGCCGTTTAAAATCACGTGCCAGAAGAGAGGACGCATATCCTGCAAACACGCAGGCGTAGTGTATCACATCGTGTGCGCTCACGTCAGGTCAACAAAAGTGCCCGTGGGCGTGGGCAGAACCCACTCCACTGCAATGCCGTAACCATACATGCAAGTCGACAAGCCTATGCAAGCAGGACGAACTATCCCTTCGCCTATATAGGTCAACATGAGTCCCGCCGCGCGAAAGTCTCAACACCAGAACCGTGCTGTGTACTCGTTCCGCATAGACTGTCAGGGTGTTGTTCACCAGGTAGCCCCAATGACACCGGTGCGTGTTGGTCACACAAATATTTCTTTTGTTCAGGAGTAATGCCCGTCTGGGTAGAGCCCCAACCCACAGACTTGGCCATCTCGGCCACAGTTCCCTTCAAGGCCTGCTCACTAAACTGGCCGGTAGTTGCCGCTGCAAGCGACCATATGAAACACTTGCCATCGCCGGGGACTTTTACAAGCAGCCATGTGCGTAGAGAGCAGGGAGAGCGGCCCTACAAAAACACATGAACGGACGCTGTCACAGAGGCATACGCTCGAAGGCTGTGGAACCGACATCAGGAAGGTGCGTGCGTAACACAAGTTAATGCATTAATCAGAACTTAATGTAATAACATAATGTAATCTTTTTTACTTTAGTCTTCATTCTCACTACTAGTCTCGCTAACGTAGTCATCTTCCTCCGCATCCGACGGATCAGTGATGGCCGGGATATCACCCCGCTGGCTCTCTGACTCCACAATCGCGGCATACTCATCCCACCGTAAGGCACAGTGCCGGCCCCATTCCGCAACCGCCTGTTTGTCGTACAACCTTACCACGACGTAACCGGTCGGTGGTCTGTTTTCGTATTCCCTGTCATAGGAGCCTTCGGGAACCTCATCCGTCGGTGCCGGGGTCCATACATGCTGTGGGTCAAATTTCACAATCTTGCCTTGAATACACCAGGGCGGCGGAACGAATCTGCTGTCCTCCAGGGTGACTGCCCAGTCCAGTTTGACAGGCAAGGATTTCCCGGTTTCCGAGTTTATCCATTCCAACTGCCACACGCACCAGCCTATAAGCGATGGGTAAAGTCCGCTGGCACACCCGCAAGACCTAGCACAGGCCAACCGGAAAACAATGCACGGATGAACAGCAATCACGGGGGAAGGCATGTTGTGCGCACGGAAGACCCACGAATTAGTATTAAAAGCAAATAGATACGCGCTAAGTGTTACTCTGTCATTGTATACTATATACTCTATTAGTACATCGTATCCTTGCAGGTTTCATGCGCGGCTCCGGCTAACATGTCACGGCTTATTAACTGCTACCGGCGACTGGCTTCGAGCCGTGTTGCCTCACGAAGCTTGCTAGTGCACGGGCACGCTGCACTGTCGCCGCCGGTGACACGGTGCTCGTCCTCGGGCTCGTCCAAGGACCATGCGTCCTTCGGGTGCCGGCAGGAGCTGCCTCCGTCGCCCGTAATACATTAAGTTCTTGCCCTTTTGGAATACAGCTGCCACTGTGCTTTCGTAAGGAGGGGGCGTCTGGTGGCGGGTTCTTCCAGTGCGATTGCTGGCATTTTACTGAGCAATACACTGCGAGTTCACACCGGTCACACCTGGCTATTGCAGGCTTCTGATAGCAATAGCAACACAAGCTACGGCGTGCAGACACTTTCTTCTTGCCAAAAGCTGCCTGGTTAGCTTGCACCATAGCAGCCCGGGTGAAGATGACTGAGTACGGTGTGCCCGGCAGCTTGATCGGACGATCATAATCAATGTGTACCTGAGGACACGTTCATGCGACCACGCCGTACATAATAAGCATCCCCCCTTGCCGCCACAGCATAGTCGGGGAGACACACGTGACATGCCCCCATACGTGACGCGCCCCATACGTGATACGTGACACTACTACCATGACATGCCCCATGCCTACACCAGGATACACACATCCTACACGTGGAGAATACAGAGACCAGGTTCATCAAGCTCCGCAAGCGCAGACGGGGGTGCATGCATGTCACCTGATGTGGTGATATCAACACATAACCGCGCCCTACGACGCTTCCCTGACGCCGCCTTTGACGTTGCCCCCCTTCTTCTTCTTGGGTGCGTCAGCCCGCGCCGCCACCAGGGCTGCAGCCGCCGCCAGGGTTGCAGATTTTCCG
>LGRX02030636.1:0-16780 GCA_001247695.2 Cymbomonas tetramitiformis | reverse complement strand
ACTTGATGCACTTGATCAAGAATCTTGGAGAGCACGTCCTTGACGCCGTGATGGGAACTGACTTTGACAAGAAAACGCGAACGTGGGCGAAATCTCAAGGCATTAAACCCACATGGTGGGCAACTGGTATTTTCCCCTTTCCATAGGCCTGACCCGACGTGAACCCATCCAGCGAAACCTATGTAAACATGGCTGTGTCCAGCCGTTTTGGCTTATGAACATGCTTGAACATGGCCATATGTAGGCAGTTCTGTCCGGTTTGTTCAAAAGTTTAGCATCCATACGTGAATTATGGTCGGGTCCGACACTTGAGCAGATGCGAATGGCAACTACACCAAAAGGACATCCCCTTGGCAGATTGTCGACGTGCGCACCGCTACGGGAAGGTGCTTGAAGAGAGCCGAGGAATTCGCGAGAGAGGAAGTTGGCTTTCCACGGGAATGGGGAGCGGGTCAATGGAAATTGTTGAAACTGTCTTCAGACGGAAACGCAAAGAAGCTAAAAGCCCACGAATATTTGGTGATGTTCAGAAATGGACTTTTCGCGATCCTCGCGGCATGGCCAAGGGACGATGACTCACCCAATGCACTCGCACGTTTGGTGGGGCAACTTTCAACGATAGTCCGGGAAATCACGGCCCACGAGATCGATCTGAAGGTGCGGTTCTCTGGTACCTTGCTCTCATGTTCCCTGTGGTAGGCTATTTAATTTAGAATATTTTTTCATAAGTTTAGAATACCCCATTTTATCGTTAATTTAGAATAAGTTTTCTTTATGTCATCCGGCTATGACCGGTGCATGCATCCATGACGTTGTACCTGTACCTGTTGAGCTATCCCCATGCCATGCGAAATATTACACTGAAGAGTTGTCTTGCCGTGATGTCCATATGTCCGAATGGAACAAAAAACCGTTCGATTAAAATCGAACGGTTTTTGGTTCCATTCGGAAAGATTCACGGCCGTGAATCTAAAAGTCACGGCCGTGATTAACGACTCTTTACGCATAATGACTTTTATTATTTGCCATCTTTGCCACAATAGACACTCACGGCGTGTTCTGCTTGACAAAAAGTAAGTAACTTGAAGCCTTGAGCTTCAACTTACTGAAAGATATGTATCTTGGCAGTATGTGTGCCAAGTTTCGTGCTCTAGGACGCACGGGAAGCCCTCGGCTGTTTGGTATCTTTGGGTTTGGGTGTCACGTTCGAACCCAAACCCAAAGCATCTGCCTTAGAAATAGATTGCGCGTTTCGCGCACAAGTAACTTGAAGCCTTGAGCTTCTGGTAACTTAAATATATGTATCTTGGCAGTATTGTGCCAAGTTTCGTGCTCTAGGACGCACGGGAAGCCCTCGGCTGTTTGGCATCTTTGGGTTTGGGTGTCACGTTCGAACCCAAACCCAAAACATCTGCCTTAGAAATAGATTGCGCGTTTCGCGCACAAGTAACTTGAAGCCTTGAGCTTCAAGTAACTTAAATATATGTACCATGGTAGTATTCGCGCCAAGTTTCGTGCGTTAGGACGCACGGGAAGCCCTCGGCTGTTTGGCATCTTTGGGTTTGGGTGTCACGTTCGAACCCAAACCCAAAGCATCTGCCTTAGAAATAGATTGCGCGTTTCGCGCACAAGTAACTTGAAGCCTTGAGCTTCTGGTAACTTAAATATATGTATCTTGGCAGTATTCGTGCCAAGTTTCGTGCTCTAGGACGCACGGGAAGCCCTCGGCTGTTTGGCATCTTTGGGTTTGGGTGTCACGTTCGAACCCAAACCCAAAGCATCTGCCTTAGAAATAGATTGCGCGTTTCGCGCACAAGTAACTTGAAGCCTTGAGCTTCTGGTAACTCAAATATATGTATCTTGGCAGTATTCGTGCCAAGTTTCGTGCTCTAGGACGCACGGGAAGCCCTCGGCTGTTTGGCATCTTTGGGTTTGGGTGTCACGTTCGAACCCAAACCCAAAACATCTGCCTTAGAAATAGATTGCGCGTTTCGCGCACAAGTAACTTGAAGCCTTGAGCTTCTGGTAACTTAAATATATGTACCATGGTAGTATTCGTGCCAAGTTTCGTGCGTTAGGACGCACGGGAAGCCCTCGGCTGTTTGGCATCTTTGGGTTTGGGTGTCACCTTCGAACCCAAACCCAAAGGCAAAGGCATAGGACAGTTTCGTAGATTCTGTCCCGATGCCTTTGCAACCTCGCTTGCTAACTCATATTACAATGAATATTCAACATTCAAGCGTTGGATACCCCACGCCAACGGGAAGCGCTCGGCTGATTTGTTATTTGGGTATGCGCACCCAAATGACAAAAAACGCATCTTTGAAACTCGTTAGTTTCAAAGATGCGTGGCCGATGCCTTCGTGCTTATGTGTGTTAATCCATATGAAATATTCCATGGAATAAATGTGAATATCCCGCACAAACGGGAAGCGCTCGGCCGTTTTGTAAAATTAGGGTGCACCCAAAATACAAAACGCATCTTTGAAACTCGGAAGTTTCAAAGATGCTTGCCGGTCGCGTGCAGCGGTAAAAGGCAAGTCAAAGGGTTTAGAATCTAGAAGAAGTACAGGGGCCTTTTTTTCAAGCAGGACACGCCGTGAGTGTCTATTACAACGGCTCCCACCATTATCACAAGCGAGACAAACCTTCTTAAAGCTTTTTGGAGGCTTCCTCATGATGGCACCAGCGGGAACGAGAGCGTTTGACCTGTGTGCACATTATTTGAACACGAGTCGTGAAAAGGACCACCGGTCATAGCCGGATGACATCAAGAAAACTTATTCTAAATTAACGATGAAAACGGGTTATTCTAAAATTATGAAAACTTATTCTATATTAATTATTTTTCCCAACATCTTGCTGTCATTGTCAGACCTCTTGCAAACATGGCAAGCGTGATGTTTCCCCGGCACTGCCTCTTGGAAGTCATACTTGTCCTTGATCTGCAGGATGGGAAGCATGGTGCAATGTGACTCACTGTAGTCTTCTCCTTCAGCCCCGTTCTGTCCTCCAGCGTCACCACGCCAGTGTCCTTGATGTCCACTACTTTCAGGATAGCTGGCTTGGTCGCAGCTTCCAGCCCACACTTGGGTCTGCTTTTGGCGTAAACAAAGTCTCCCGCAGCAAACCGGTGAGGTTTGGGCACGTATGCACCTGACCTGTGCTGCTGGCATCGCCGCTGATCTCGGTGCTGTGCCACTTCCAGGTTGCACCCAGCGTGTATCATCTGCCTCTTCACCACCTCAGCCCTTGCCAACAGGTCCACGACTCGCGTATCCGCATAACTCTCCGGCATCGTGTCAAACTCCAAGGCAGGGCTGCCCTTGAGATCTGGCGGCACGGTGGGCTCCTGTGCGAACAGCATGGTGAATGGAGCCACCCCTGTGGATTGTTGCTTGGCCGCGTTGTAACTCGGGACGATCGGCCCACAGGAACTGATCCCACTCGAAGTTCAATCCATGGACAAGAGCAAAATTTCTTCAGGCAAAACTTGATGGTGCAGACCACCCTTTCGGTGCCCATTGCCCTCTGGCGAGTCCGGCGAAGTTACCCTCTTGTCGATTAAGCAGCTTTCACACAGCTTCTCAAACTCCCCTTCGAATTCTCCGCCCCCATCCACTAGTGCCTCTGCAGGTGCTTCAAAGACTGAAAGCACGTGGTTCTTGAAAGCCCAGGCAATGGTGCTCGCCTCCTTGTCAGGCAATGGTACGGCGACCACAAACCTTGTGTAGTGCTCTGTGATCACCAATATCCAGCGGTGGCCAGAAGGTGTCACCTTGCCAGGCTTCAGCAAGTCCAGGCTCCACCGGTACATGAATGACTTTATGTCCAGTGGATGTAGCAGTGCCTCCTCCTTGGCGTAGTGTGTCTTCACCCTACCACAGGTCTCGCATTATTGCACGACCTTCAGAACATCTCCGCGAATCCCGCTCCACCAGTGCCTCTGGCACAGCAGGTGCCCCGTGCGTTTGCAACCCCAATGTCCCGTGCGTTCATGGTACTCCTTCACCAGGTCCAGCCGGTCCTCCGGCTTGGGAACTCGTACTTCTTTTGCATTCGCCGTGATGAGGTACAGCTCCCCTTACACTTCGTTGCAACGGTAAGAACGCGCTCTCGACAGGGCCCTTCTTCTGTCAGCCTCAGGCGGCTCGATTGCTCCCCTTGACTTCAGCCAGTCCATGCACGCGTGATCGGTATGCACATCTCTGTATTGTTCCCTCTGCGACTGCTGCTCCATCAAGTTGACGGCCAGCTGAGTGAATCTCACCGTGTCCTTCAGTGTTGGCAACCTCATGGCACGCACCGCTCGATCAGCTGGTGCCCACTCCGGTATATCGACGCGAGGCTCCTTTGCCCCCCTAGCTCTCACGAACGTTGTCCGCGCCCGCAGCTAGTATTGTGATGGCTTCCACAGCTCCATGTACCAGGTCCTTCTCCGATGTGCTTGTGCATGTTGGCTCGGCCTCTGTTGTCCAAGCCCTCTGCGGTCCTTGGCTGCCTCTTTCACCAGTCGCTGACCGATGCCGTCCCAGCTGCGTTCCTCCACAGGAGCAGACTGCTCGGCTGCGAACTTGCTGCTGTGACTCAACCATGCAGCCGTCCCTGCCTGCATTGGCCCATGCTGTTTGACCTCCACCCATTCACCCTTCTGCTTCATAAATGGCTTGAGGCTTATCGTCCGGGTGGACAATTTGGTTGGAATAGAAAAGTGACAATCCTAGAATACAAATTTGAATTCTTAATTCTGGAATACAGATCTGCCTAAAAAATTCTTCCCTTTCAAGAATGATATTTTCCAAAATTTCCCCCACTCGGGACTTGTGAACCACTTTGGTGAGGTGGCCTCACCAAAGTGGCTCACCAAAGTGGCTCACCAAAGTGGCTCGCCAAAGTGGTTCATAAAATTCACACTGCTGTAACGCGTAATGCGCTGGGTATTCTGAATTATTTATGACGTTTTTTTATATAATCTATATTTGGGAACTACCGTTTTCCCGACACAACTGACATGGCAAGAGAAATCCAGCGCAGATGAATATGACAGTTCGATTAAAATATTTTTCACGGCTGAAATCGCTCGAAAACCCATGATGTGTTAAGTACGAGAGCCCGCCGAATTAAGCCCCCCTTAAATAGTCTCTTTTCGTGATTATTACTGGTCATACGAGCCTGGAAAGGGCTAACGTCCAACTCTATAGCTGATGTGGCGCAACATCATTCACGTCTCGGATACATTACGTGATTCATTAGACGGGCGAAATTCAGAACTATAATCTCATTCATCTGAACCGTGCACTGAAAATGTAGTAATATCTGCATTTAATCGTGCGTCCCCGCGAAAAGGTTGCAGTGGGGTACCCCACATTTCTTGGGTGACATGTGCCTGCTTTTTTGTACGGTATGTCATTTTGAGACGCAAAAGATTTGGTTTGGTTTTTGACAGATTCACCTCTCGCATACAGTACGGCATACGTATGATACTCGCAGTGTCACTGTCCCATTTTACAGCAGATGTCGCTTTGAGCATTTTGCGATGTACATATGTCATTTGTTAACTATGCAATTTCAACTTAACGCGGAACGCGCGCGCGCGCGCTCTCTCTCTCTCTCTCTCGCAGTGAGACCCCGTACAGCCAGGCGAAGATTTTTGAGATTACGTGTTCATCTAAGTAAAAATTTCCTATCTAATATTATCACATATTTCTACTGAGTCAGGGGGTATTCGCTTCGCAAAGAATGATGACCCCTTTCACTACTTTTGGAAGTCGCGAAAATCCTAAGATCCCGCTCAACATACCCAAATGACCGCGCCGGCCCTTAGCGAGAATTGTGGTTGGCCATTCAGACCGTACGAATTAATATTGAAAGATAACACATATGAGATAATATTTTGGTAATAAGCTCCCTCATCCGCAGCGCATACTTGCTCGCAAGCGAGCGCGCAGATGAGGGACGAAAGCCTAGCGGAAACGTGGGCGCGGTTGACATCCGCGTTTTTGCTAGGGCTGACAACGCGCTGTCAGATGCTCAAAACGTGTTCGTTATGAGAATATGATATGTGTGGTACGCTTGTGCTATGCATTGTGCTTTCATGCGGTGCGTATGTCGAGCCGTTCACTCGATGCGTGCCCAATGACCCCCTCCCTTGCGCGGCGTTCCAGATCCCAGATTATGCACGGATCTCGCGCGCGCAAAAAAACATGTTGTTCCTAACACACCTAAAAATAAGTATGCAAAGTTTCGATGCTTGCGGTGTACTGCTCAGACCTCTACATCGGTGAAGGTCTGAGCGAGAACAGGTGAGCGGATTATGTTTTGTTCGACGTGAGCACGTGACGGAGGCTAAACACGTCATCATACCACGGATATGCGAATGGAAAATATAAAAATCGAATTTCACCAACAAATATTTCGGTTTAGTGAATATAAACCTTTGGTATATTCACTACATCGCGGCCAGATTATTGGCTGGAAAAAGAAATGGATTCCCACACGACTTGTATTTATTGGTCATAGAGACCACAGGCTTTCGCTGGAAGCGCTTTCGCGTTTTTTTGCTCTTTTCCCGCATTTCCCCAATATTTTCCGATATACATATATCCCTTTGGCAACATTGTTATAATAATTTTTTTGAGGGACGGTATAAAACTTTCAGTATGCATTCAAAAATCAAATTTTCTATTCTAGGATTGTCACTTTTCTATTCCGAAATAATATTTTTTCGTTATCGTCCCGCACTTTGGATGAACTACCTGTGTTCTGGCCATTGACGTTGTGGTCACTGCGGAGACCGCATAAAACGCCTCCATAGCCCTCCTGTCCATGGCCAGGCCCAAGACGACTTGCAACTCCCAGTCTGAGAGACCAGAGCGTCTGCTGAATAACCCATTGCCCTGGCCTTCTCATCCAGGCCCACTTCTCGAATGAGGCCCGTGCCATCCTTGCTCACCACCGTGCCAGCTCTGTCCCCTCTGAAAGCATGTGAGGACTGCGTGGCCATTATATTGGGCAGGGCCATCATAGGCTTTCCCACCACGTTGCACCGATAGTTCTCTTCTCTTCTGTTCTGACCACTGTCACGCGATCAAATCCTGAAAATTTCAGGAGTGGTTGTTCCACTGTCCGACGTGGAAATCTCTTCTGGCCACTGTCACGCGGCTATCTCTTCGTTCTGACCACTGTCACGCGATCAAATCCTGAAATTTTCAGGAGTGGTTGGTCCACTGTCACGTGGAAATCTCTTCTGGCCACTGTCACGCGGCTGTCTAGGTGGAGCACGTCAGTCAGGCGGGCGGGCCATTTCTTTCAAGGCGAGCGGGCATTGCAGCGACACGAGCACGACATTCCAGGTGATGCGTGCCAGTTAGGCGATGCATGTGTGTAATCGATACGCTCACTTCAGGCGATCCGCGCATTTCGGGCCAAGTGCGCATCTCAGGCGATGCACGTGTTCCAGGCAAGCGCGCGTTACAGGTGGTGTGCGCGCTCCAGGCGACTCAAGCGTTTCAGTCGATACGCGCGTTTCAGGCGATACGCGCATTTCAGGCGAACGCGTCCTTTCCGGGCGCAGGGCGGAACGCGCATTTCGGGCGACACAGGTGTTTCCGGCGACAGGCGCATTGCAGCGAAACGGGCATTTTAGGCGAGGTGCGAACTTTGCGGAAACAAGCATTTTAGGCGAGGTGCGAACTTTGCGCGAAACGAGCATTTCAGGCGAGGCGCGAACTTTGCAAATAAACGAGCATTTCGGCGAGGTGCGAACTGCGCCGAAACGAGCATTTCGGGCGAGGTGCGAACTTTGCGCCGAAACGAGCAGCAGGTGCGAACTTTGGCAAACGAGCATTTCATGCGAGGTACGAACTTTGCAGCGAAACAATCATTTCAGGCGAGGTGCGAACTTGGCAGCGAAATGAGCACTTTATGCGAGGTGCGAACTTCAGGTGATGTCGGGCGGGACAGGCGGTGCGCGCGTCTCGGGCGATGCACGTGTTTCAGGCAACAGGCGCATTGCAGCGAATCGAGCATTTCAGGCGATGCGCACATTTCGTGCGAAGTGCGCCTTTCAGGCAAACATGCCTTTCAGGCGACACGCGCCATCCTGGTGATGCCCGCCATCCGGGCGGAACGCGCCTTTCAGACGATGTGTGCCTTTCAGGCGATGCGCGCCATTCAGGCGAATCGGGCGTTGCAGGCGATACACGTGTTTCAGGCGACAGGCGCATTGCAGCGAATCGGGCATTTCAGGCGATGCGCACATTTCGTGCGAAGCGCTCCTTTCAGGCAAACACGCCTTTCAGGCGACACGCGCCATCCTGGTGATGCGCGCTATCCGGGCGAACCGCGCCTTTCAGGCGGTGTGTGCCTATCGGGCAATGCGCGCCATTCAGGCGAATCAAGCGTTTCAGGCGAAAGGGGCATTTCGGTCGGTACACGCGTTTCATCGATATGCGCATTTCAGGCGAACGCGTCTTTCCGGGCGAACGCGCCTTTCCGAGCGAATGCGCCTTTCAGGCAGAGCGCGCCTTTCAGGCGGAACGCGCCTTTCGGGCCGCACGCGCCTTTCGGGCCGCACGCGCCTTTGTCAGGCTTTTCATGTGAGGGCAAGAGTCGGGAGTCAGGGAAATGGAGACAAGGGGAGTAACAGAGTGAGTAGGGAAGAGCGCGCTTGCGGAGCCGGCAGGTCGCTGCTGCCGGTGGGCTGCGAGCTTGAGGGTGACGTGCGTCTGTTGTGGGCTGCTACCCACCAGTGAAGTTGTTTTCGCGGACCTGCACACCAAGCCATACAGAGCCTCCCCCAACCCGAAAAAGCAAGGAAAGGAGCACAGCCGCTTTGGCCCCGAGGCATGGCTGGAAAGGCCGAAAGCCGGCGTCGCAGTTGGCATGGCGCTGAAAGGTCGCAGAACTGAACAAAGCTGGCGTCTCAGGCGCCATGGCTGCGAAGCACTGCACCCGTGCAGAAGAATCACAACAGAAGCACACACAACAAAAGTTGCTGAACCAATCTGCTGCAAAAGTTCAAAAATCATGTCAGGCGCAAACGGCAGAGGTGCTTCGACCTCCAGCAAATCAAGCACCGATCCCCGTAAGACTCGCCGGCTCCCTTGTTACCCTTCTACAAAGCATTTACTAAAGCCTTGCTTTAAACCTATCAAGCATTTTCGTGGTGGTATGACTGGACGGGTCATCCTCGGTTTGCACGGATCATGGATCTTGCAGGAGGAGCACCAGGGCGGTGACGAACCCGCGGCGTCAAGATTCCTGCCGGAGGACGGTGCCGAACCCGCTAAACCACGAGGCACGTTCTTTTAGTGGCCATGTGATCCCGTCAGTCAGCATCAAGTGCAGATGTGTATAAAGGGTACAAGAATGCATCAAATAATTGTACGCAAACTCCAGCAAATCATTAGGGCTGTTCCATTTATTGTCGCAGGGGGGGGTAGGATTTCCATTTTTTGTCCGCTGGGTGGGTGGGGTCGAGAGGTCTTGTTGTCCGCTGGGGGGGTGGGGTCGACAGGTGACAGTGTCCGCTGGGGAGGTGGGGACGGTGCTGAAAATCGGTCACCTGTCCGCAGGGTGCGTGCGACGCGCCACTTGTCCGGACGGGGGGCGGCGGAGGGCCGCAACGTGGATAGCGCCACTCGCGTCAGATTTGTTGAGAGTGTTATATCGTGCCTGCGCTGGTTGCCTACGCTAAATGGTAGATGCCTAAATGTCGACACATCATCCAATATTTTGCTGGCAAAATATCAAATTTAACTGTACTTTTACACTAATCGTTGAGATATACTCAGGTTAAAGCTGGGAGTACTTTGGCATAACCTAGAGACAACTGCGATACAATCGTGATGTCGCAAGCGTTGACTGTGGCGAGCGTGCTTGGCAGTGGACTGTTGCTCCCACACGTTGCTGCCTTCGTAGATGAAGGCTTTACAGTTAAGATCCTGAAAGGTCACATTCCCGATGAGGACTTAGACGAGCTTGGTCTCTCACCTGTAGCCATATCCGCTTTTCGCTTGCGTATATGGGCTTTGTGCAAGCTAGGCGACGACACGTTTCACGAAAAGAATGATGGCGTCAGCTCTATCGATCTATTGGAACGGCGGTCGCCCAGCGTAAGGACTGCTTTGACTTTGAAGAGTGAAGATCTGAAGAAGATATTTAAGCGCATGGCAACACGTCGTGTCTTTCTCAACGCTGTTCAACAGGAGCTGTCCAAAACGCCTGCAGCCAGACCTTCAAGTGCGTTGGAGCATCTTGCACTCGAAGATTTTTGGCATCCCTTGCTTTAACATGGTTTTTGTAGTTTGATCTGTTCCAAGCAGATATTGCTATCTTTGGCAGCGTTGACACTTGAAAGTACAGGGGTTTTTCGCTTGTTTCCATAAGCCTGTGCTTGAATTCCGCTGCTCTATAGGGTTTGTTCACATGATCCCTTTCCTTTCCGGACTGAAACCTATTCTCGTTCGTGTGTTATTATGTTTTCCGCAGTTGTTCATGCGGATTCTTCGCGAGTTCCAAACCCTTCTTCTGGGGCGACACCACCAACTGAGACAACGCCAGCGAGCGTAACCTGGCATCTGTGGCATGCAACCCGACATCTGTAGCATGCAACCTGGCCTCTGTAGCATGCAACCAGACATCTGTAGCATGCAACCTGGCCTCTGTCGCATGCAACCTGGCCTCTGTAGCATGCAACCAGACATCTGTAGCATGCAACCTGGCCTCTGTCGCATGCAACCTGGCCTCTGTGGCATGCAACCCGACATCTGTAGCATGCAACCTGGCCTCTGTCGCATGCAACCTGGCCTCTGTGGCATGCATGCAACCCGACATCTGTAGCATGCAACCTGGCCTCCGTGGCATGCAACCTGGCCTCTGTAGCATGCAACCTGACATCTGTAGCATGCAACCTGGCCTCCGTGACATGCAACCTGGCCTCTGTAGCATGCAACCCGACATCTGTAGCATGCAACCTGGCCTCTGTCGCATGCAACCTGGCCTCTGTAGCATGCAACCTGACATCTGTAGCATGCAACCTGGCCTCCGTGACATGCAACCGGGCCTCTGTAGCATGCAACCTGACATCTGTAGCATGCAACCTGGCCTCCGTGGCATGCAACCGGGCCTCTGTAGCATGCAACCTGACATCTGTAGCATGCAGCCTGGCCTCCGTGGCATGCAACCGGGCATCTGTAGCATGCAACCAGGCATCTGTGGCATGCAACCAGGCATACGCAGCATGCAACCAGGCATCTGTATCATGCAACCACTCGTCGGCAGCATGCAACCAGATCTCTGTAGCATGCAACCCCTCTACTCGTACCTCCCGGTACAAGATTTTAATTTCGCATTGTTAAATTATTTGATTTTACCGGTACTAATTATCTTCATTATACACATGGAAGCACGCGCGCCGTTTTGGTGTAAGTAGGCATGGAATGAACTCAGATATTCGTCCAGGTGCAAACATAGATGCACGCATAATATATACATACATAATTACGCACATAGATACATACATACATCGATGTCTAGGTGAGTATCTCCCGTTGTCCGGTGGGTCCAACATCTGTCCGCTGGGTAGGTGGGGTGCCCCGTCAAACGTGTCCGCTGGGGAGGGGGGGTTCCTTCATGGTAATGTCCGCTGGGGAGGTGGGGGTCCCGGCACCTATCCTAACCCCCCTGCGACAATAAATGGAACAGCCCTTACACACCCTACCGACCGCACCGAACAACATCGTATGGTATCGGTTCAGTTTGTGGTGTAGACGGTGGCCCGCACTCTGCGATCCCGTAACGGAGTGACAAATGCCCTGAGACACCGGTGGTCGAATCAGGAGCGCCACGCAACCGACAGGCAGCTGGTCCGCATAAATTATGAACGTGGAGGCAACACGCTATTCGATGAAAACGACATTATGGAATGTCATTTTTCAATTTAATTATAGATAGCTAAATAATTCCAAGGCGTACGAAAATAACGTATTTTCCGACGAGACGCGAGACGCACGTATAAACGCGGGTGCCAGTGAGGCTAATAGATACGTACGTATGAGTGCTTATAATAAATTCACAAGCACATGCAAGCATTCAATGTGGTAAACACGATACAAAATATGATGCGGTGACTAATTTCATTTTGTACATGTGTTTTATTAATGTTCGGGACTAGCTGTTAGCACTGCGACCACAGTCTACGCGGTATCTGCTCGGATACGTACGTATGAGTGCTTATAATACATTCACAAGCACATGCAAGCATTCAATGTGGTAAACACGATACAAAATATGATGCGGTGACTAATTTCATTTTGTACATGTGTTTTATTAATGTTCAGGGCTAGCTGTTAGCACTGCGACCACAATCTACGCGGTATCTGCGTTCATTCCAGGTTCAAGACAGGCATTTGGCACGGCGTGCACTATTTACTCGGCTGGTGCGTCGTCGGTAGGTGCGGGGGGATCGCTGTCTCCTAGTGCGCCTTCTCCTGCCTCTTCTTCTTCCTCTTCATCTCCATCTTCTCCTTCCTCTCCTTCTCCTGCCTCGGGTTGCCCAGAAGCCGTGCCGGTTTCAGCGGGTGGATCTTCAGCGGGTTCTTCACCGTCCTCATCAGCCGACTCGTTCATGTCCTTAGCGCAGTCGGCGATTTCTTTCGCCCTTTTGAGGTTTTCCTCCTCTATGCGTGCTTCCTCTTTGAGCTTCGCCGTTTCCTCGAGTGACATGCATTCCGTATCGCCGTTAGGCTCGTCGTCGTTAATGTTCCCAATCCGCTGACTGGCTGCATTCACCATGTCTTGGTCGGAGTCGAACGCGACAGCGTTCAAGCCGCACCGGAGAGCTGCCATTGTGGCCGTCGCGACCCCACACCCCGCATCCAAGATCCAGTTGGGTGACGAATCGTTGTTTAACCGGGCGAAAGGTGCGGGTCCCATCATGTGGCAGTTGATGAGCTCGATTAGCAGGTGCTGGGGCTTCTGGTGAGCGCATACCACTTTCCCCTCGTCTCGGAAGGGTTGCTTGACGACAGAATACCCCTCCAACACATTCGCCCTCGAGCCCGCCTCCGCATCCTTCGTCGAGAAGTCGAAGTCGCACATCCATGCTTTGCGAGTGGATTTTTCCCCGGACTCCTGGTCCGCCATTTGGAACCCGATGACAGCCGCTTCGAGGACATTGTACCGGATGGCTTTGTTGGCACCTACATCCTGGTTCTCCTTGCGCCACCATATGCGCTGGGCCCCACCGTTGCATTTGCTCTCCAGGATCTTCAGGAACCCAGTCTGCTGAGCAAACCCACAAAATATCAATATTGTCCAGTCCGGCGAGGTGGTGAGCGCCGCAAAGGCATCTATGAACTTGATCAGGTCGGGCTCGGATAACGCGTGCTCTGACACCTCCGTATCGAAGTCGTAAATAACGTCCAGTATTGTCCCCACGTACGTAATTCATCTTCGGGACATTCTCGAGTTTCGTCAACTCGTCTTTGTAGATCATGTAGCCGGTTTGAACCGTCTTCCACTCGAACTCTTTCTCAAACTCTGCCTCCTTACCATCCTCCACAAGGGGGAGGGAAGTGCCACCTATTATTATACCACAAACCGCTTGTTAATATTTGAATGACCCAAAATTGCTAGCGCAATAAAACATGCAACTACATGAAGAGCACGACTATTACAACAAAGAATGTTGAAAGAACGCACACCTTAACTGTATTGGGGACGTAGTTGACGGGCAGCCGCCCGAGGTCTCCCTCTCCGGCCTGACACCGGGAAAGCCACGTGTTGCAGTCTGCGACGAATTGGACGATGGCCTTGGGAACCGTGAGCTGACTCCCCCCTCGCCCACTTTTACCTTGTTTCACCGCCTTGATGCATCGCTCGATGGACTCCTGGCAAGCCCAAATCTCACCGTATTTCTTCTCAAAAGCAGTCCAATTCTCCACCCCAGATTGCGACACGATCCAGGCCTGAACGTTGCGTTGGGCCTTGAACCTCTTCAGGGTGTCAATCGCCTCTGCGATGGTGATCTCAGTGGTCAGGATTTTCTTCAGAACGCCGTTCAAGTAATCAACCTCCACGTCCGAGTGAAACCCGAACATCGTCTGGAAAAAGGACATGTTCAACTCCTTCTTCTCGCTCTCCTTCACGATCGCCTGCTGCAAAGGCTGTGCCGGCTGACCGACACTCAACGTGTTACCGGCGCTTCGAGGAACACGCCTAGACCTGGCCTTGCCACCCGACTTCTTCTTCTTGAGGTCGGCACCTACATCCTTCAACGCCTCCTCCGCCCCAGACGTCTCGGTAGTCATGTCAACGATCTCACTCTCCGGAGTCCAGGTCTTGCGTTTCTTACCCGACCCCTTGGTGGGGGTCTTAGTCTGCCCCTTCAGAATACGCAATTCGTACGCATGCATGATTCTAACAATCTGGTCCCAAGTCTCCTGACGCACTGTAGCCATCGACCAATTCGTTGCGTATTCGTTGGCGTAGGAGATGTGATTCATTTGCAACACCTCCGCCTTAATCTGCAACTGCTGAGCCGATGTCAAAAAGTACCAGACCGGGAACCATTTGCCATTGTCAACGCCTCCCCCGAAAAGCTCCCAATCGTTCACATTGGCCCAGTCCCCCTTCGACAGCTTCTCGTAGACATGCTTCCTATTCTTCTTTGCAGGAAGCTTGAAAGTCTTGGGATCGTGCTTTTCCAACTGCTTCACCAGGCCGTCCTCCGTCCAGTCTTGGGCCTGAACGTCCCATTCCGTGATGCCACAATGCCAATAGAGTTTGTGGAGAGGGCCCTTCGATGCCTGCATGGTTTGCCGAGAAATTACGGTTAGTAACATTCTTTTACTTTAAGTAAGTAAGAGCTTTAAGTGACAAAGATGGATAAGTTACATTGTTTTCTCAGAAATCACCTGCATGCCCGTTCGCATGGATTTTATGATTTGCTGGTGCGACTTGCCCTTCACGTTCTGGTCGACGGTGTTCTGCTCGTCAGCCAAAAATCGGACCATGTCAGACTGTAGATTAAAATACAATTTGCACTCGATCTGCTGAAAAGCTTCGTTAGCTGGTTGTTCTTGGTGAAGCTCCCGCCGAGCGGTGAGGCTATGTTGGTGCCCGAAGCACACGAAACGATATACGCCTTCCCACACCTTACTGGGGTCAAAGTCCTCCGCGGTTGTGAGGTGCTCCCCAGACTCCGCCCATATAACGTACACTAGGGACGTGTTCTGAAAACCGTGTGGGTTCCAAGCCATGCT
The DNA here is from genome assembly GCA_001247695.2 of Cymbomonas tetramitiformis. Classification (NCBI taxonomy): domain Eukaryota; kingdom Viridiplantae; phylum Chlorophyta; class Pyramimonadophyceae; order Pyramimonadales; family Pyramimonadaceae; genus Cymbomonas; species Cymbomonas tetramitiformis. Next base: position 1,514 of record LGRX02030636.1, on the reverse strand, counting down.
CTCTTTCAAGTTCATGACTTGCGCACGGTCCTCATCCCTGATGCGCTCGTAGTCCTCAGCCTGTATAATGTACTGGATAGGTATGTTGAAGGTACACCCCTTGACGTCTTTGGCGTCAACGACTCTGGGGTACCGGTGGTTATACTCAATCTGATACCGAATCGTATTAGAATGAGCTACTGAACGCCGCTGTTTCGGCAAAGAGAGCAAGGACTGCCAGTTCTGCGCTGCTTGCTCGGCATTCTGTTCTTTGGCCGCCTTCGCTGTCTCTCCAGGCCCGTAAGCTAACAATGAGCCGCCCGGACCACGACTAGCAGCCATATCGCTTTCTGCTGCAGGTGTCAACGGTACCTATATTGTAATATAAAAGTACAAAGTTAGTCACTAACAGATAACACCTCATTAGGTTAATGAGCAATTCGAAACAACACTCATATTCATTATTAAACTGTTAAGGGGAAATCACAAAGGTTAGAAACTTTGCACAACTGCTCATTAAGCTAATGAGACATATTTTACATTACAAGCTAATGGTACATATTTTATTTAACATCGGTCTTGATCAATTACGGTTGTCAATGTAATTGTATGCCTACTTCTTTAGTTTTGATTTACTACATTCCTGTCGATGGCTCGACTTCCGATGCTGCTTCGCACAATCATGGGAACAGTATACTGCTTGGTGACAGCCGCCACACCGCTTTTCTCCTTGTTTACCACAATTTATACAGAGACACTGGTGTGCTGACACCGAGGACTTCCCGAAACGATCTTTGTTTGCCTTCCGAACAGCAGATTGTGTGAAGCATGCGGTCCAGCCATTGGGAAGCTTTACTGGTGAATTAAAGTCGGTTGTGCCAGAATCCTGCAGTAAAGGAAAAAAAAGAAAAACTGCTCATTAAGCTAATGAGACCTTTTGGTCAGTCATCGAAATTCTCGGTTAAAACAGTCAAACATGTCATATGATGACAGTAGGTATCATACTAACTGTAAAAAAAATCGTAAAGGCCAGAAAGTTTGCAGAGCTGCTCATTAGGCTAATGAGGCTTTTTGTTCAAGTTTGGGTCAGTCATCGAATTTCTCGTGTAAAACAGTCACACATGTCATATGATGACAGTAGGTATCATACTAACTGTAAAAAAATTCGTAAAGGCCAGAAAGTTGCAAAACTGCTCATTAGGCTAATGAGGCTTTTTGTTCAAGTTTGGGTCAGTCATCGAATTTCTCGGGTAAAACAGTCACACATGTCATATGATGACAGTAGGTATCATACTAACTGTAAAAAAAATCGTAAAGGCCAGAAAGTTTGCAAAACTGCTCATTAGTCTAATGAGGCTTTTTGTTCAAGTTTTGGTAAGTCATCGAATTTCTCGGGTAAAACAGTCACACATGTCATATAATGACAGTAGTTATCATACAAACTGTAAAAAAACCTGAAGGCCAGAAAGTTTGCAAAACTGCTCATTAGGCTAATGAGGCTTTTTGTTCAAGTTTTTTAAGACACACTAATAATT
>LGRX02030634.1:0-17624 GCA_001247695.2 Cymbomonas tetramitiformis | reverse complement strand
AAGCACGCATGACGAGATGACCGAGCGGTCTAAGGCGCTGGAGTAAGGTTCCAGTCCGAAAGGGCGTGGGTTCAAATCCCACTCTCGTTAGTAAAGCCCGCGTAGCTCAGTCGGTAGAGCGCCAGACTCTTAATCTGGTGGTCATGGGTTCGAGCCCCATCGTGGGTGTATGCCTTTTTTTCATAACAGAGCACACACAAAGCTTGTCACGGTACGCACCGAGACTTGCCAAGAAGCACGCATGACGAGATGGCCGAGCGGTCTAAGGCGCTGGAGAAAGGTTCCAGTCCGAAAGGGCGTGGGTTCAAATCCCACTCTCGTTAGCAAAGCCCGCGTAGCTCAGTCGGTAGAGCGCCAGACTCTTAATCTGGTGGTCATGGGTTCGAGCCCCATCGTGGGTGTATGCCTTTTTTTCATAACAGAGCACACACAAAGCTTGTCACGGTACGCACCGAGACTTGCCAAGAAGCACGCATGACGAGATGGCCGAGCGGTCTAAGGCGCTGGAGTAAGGTTCCAGTCCGAAAGGGCGTGGGTTCAAATCCCACTCTCGTTAGCAAAGCCCGCGTAGCTCAGTCGGCAGAGCGCCAGACTCTTAATCTGGTGGTCATGGGTTCGAGCCCCATCGTGGGTGTATGCCTTTTTTTCATAACAGAGCACACACAAAGCTTGTCACGGTACGCTCCGAGACTTGCCAAGAAGCACGCATGACGAGATGGCCGAGCGGTCTAAGGCGCTGGAGTAAGGGTCCAGTCCGAAAGGGCGTGGGTTCAAATCCCACTCTCGTTAGCAAAGCCCGCGTAGCTCAGTCGGTAGAGCGCCAGACTCTTAATCTGGTGGTCATGGGTTCGAGCCCCATCGTGGGTGTATGACTTTTTTTCATAACAGAGCACACACAAAGCTTGTCACGGTACGCACCGAGACTTGCCAAGAAGCACGCATGACGAGATGGCCGAGCGGTCTAAGGCGCTGGAGTAAGGTTCCAGTCCGAAAGGGCGTGGGTTCAAATCCCACTCTCGTTAGCAAAGCCCGCGTAGCTCAGTCGGTAGAGCGCCAGACTCTTAATCTGGTGGTCATGGGTTCGAGCCCCATCGTGGGTGTATGCCTTTTTTTCATAACAGAGCACACACAAAGCTTGTCACGGCACGCTCCGAGACTTGCCAAGAAGCACGCATGACGAGATGGCCGAGCGGTCTAAGGCGCTGGAGTAAGGTTCCAGTCCGAAAGGGCGTGGGTTCAAATCCCACTCTCGTTAGCAAAGCCCGCGTAGCTCAGTCGGCAGAGCGCCAGACTCTTAATCTGGTGGTCATGGGTTCGAGCCCCATCGTGGGTGTATGCCTTTTTTTCATAACAGAGCACACACAAAGCTTGTCACGGTACGCACCGAGACTTGCCAAGAAGCACGCATGACGAGATGGCCGAGCGGTCTAAGGCGCTGGAGTAAGGTTCCAGTCCGAAAGGGCGTGGGTTCAAATCCCACTCTCGTTAGCAAAGCCCGCGTAGCTCAGTCGGTAGAGCGCCAGACTCTTAATCTGGTGGTCATGGGTTCGAGCCCCATCGTGGGTGTATGCCTTTTTTTCATAACAGAGCACACACAAAGCTTGTCACGGTACGCACCGAGACTTGCCAAGAAGCACGCATGACGAGATGGCCGAGCGGTCTAAGGCGCTGGAGTAAGGTTCCAGTCCGAAAGGGCGTGGGTTCAAATCCCACTCTCGTTAGCAAAGCCCGCGTAGCTCAGTCGGTAGAGCGCCAGACTCTTAATCTGGTGGTCATGGGTTCGAGCCCCATCGTGGGTGTATGCCTTTTTTTCATAACAGAGCACACACAAAGCTTGTCACGGTACGCACCGAGACTTGCCAAGAAGCACGCATGACGAGATGGCCGAGCGGTCTAAGGCGCTGGAGTAAGGTTCCAGTCCGAAAGGGCGTGGGTTCAAATCCCACTCTCGTTAGCAAAGCCCGCGTAGCTCAGTCGGTAGAGCGCCAGACTCTTAATCTGGTGGTCATGGGTTCGAGCCCCATCGTGGGTGTATGCCTTTTTTTCATAACAGAGCACACACAAAGCTTGTCACGGTACGCACCGAGACTTGCCAAGAAGCACGCATGACGAGATGACCGAGCGGTCTAAGGCGCTGGAGTAAGGTTCCAGTCCGAAAGGGCGTGGGTTCAAATCCCACTCTCGTTAGTAAAGCCCGCGTAGCTCAGTCGGTAGAGCGCCAGACTCTTAATCTGGTGGTCATGGGTTCGAGCCCCATCGTGGGTGTATGCCTTTTTTTCATAACAGAGCACACACAAAGCTTGTCACGGTACGCACCGAGACTTGCCAAGAAGCACGCATGACGAGATGGCCGAGCGGTCTAAGGCGCTGGAGTAAGGTTCCAGTCCGAAAGGGCGTGGGTTCAAATCCCACTCTCGTTAGCAAAGCCCGCGTAGCTCAGTCGGTAGAGCGCCAGACTCTTAATCTGGTGGTCATGGGTTCGAGCCCCATCGTGGGTGTATGCCTTTTTTTCATAACAGAGCACACACAAAGCTTGTCACGGTACGCACCGAGACTTGCCAAGAAGCACGCATGACGAGATGGCCGAGCGGTCTAAGGCGCTGGAGAAAGGTTCTAGTCCGAAAGGGCGTGGGTTCAAATCCCACTCTCGTTAGCAAAGCCCGCGTAGCTCAGTCGGTAGAGCGCCAGACTCTTAATCTGGTGGTCATGGGTTCGAGCCCCATCGTGGGTGTATGCCTTTTTTTCATAACAGAGCACATACAAAGCTTGTCACGGTACGCACCGAGACTTGCCAAGAAGCACGCATGACGAGATGGCCGAGCGGTCTAAGGCGCTGGAGTAAGGTTCCAGTCCGAAAGGGCGTGGGTTCAAATCCCACTCTCGTTAGCAAAGCCCGCGTAGCTCAGTCGGTAGAGCGCCAGACTCTTAATCTGGTGGTCATGGAACGACGAACGCTCTGAATTGGAAGAATTCACTCCTTCCAAATTTTTTATTTTTTGTTTTTGGTTTGAAATGCTTCCAAAATGATCATGAGTGACCGGAATGTCGTTGGTTCATCGCCGGGTGCCCCGTACGGCCGTGTGTCGCTTGAGTCCGCACTAGTCGCGCGTGACTAGTGCGAAGTCAGATCGCACTAGTGATGTGACTAGTGCGATCGTAAGAATTCTGAAAACCCCGCCTCGTACGATGAGAAAGACTTCCAAAATTATAACCACCCTATTTTTTGGGCATGATATGTTTAAAATAATAATGTAAAAAAAACATCAAAACAATGACCTTCAAAAAATCTTCCAATTCAAAGCGCATCTTCCAATACCGGAATATCCTAGTTCACTAGATATCAGAGGGTCCCGAACTGTATGGATAAACTGTCATAAGATAAATAAACCCTAAGCTAGATATACCCGGAACGGTCTCGCAACGGTCTCGGAAACTAGCCTACCTGTGACACAGCGTGTGTCACAGCACGAACCTATAGATCAGTCATCAGTCCAGTGTTGGTCCTAGGGGTCTGTTATAGGGGCCTGCACCGGGACTCCCAGTCAGGGCTGCCTATACAGATTCCAGCACACCACCCCAGCACTGTGGGTGGTGACTGGCTAGGAGAGTCAGAATGTCAAATCTCTAGGGCAGAAGCCAGGGTGACAAGTCCTAACTGCTAATCCAACTGCGCAATTCTGATACACAAATTGGAATCCCTCTAACCAGCACAAGAGAAAAAAAACATACAGGCAATGCAAGTCCTGCTAAACTACTGAAAAGCTCTGTGCCAGTAAGACAGATTGAAGAATTCAAAGGTGTCAAAGTAAAAGCATAAACCAGATTGAAGACCATGTTGAGGTCAAAGTACATCTCAGCACACCACCATGAAAGTGGTGTACTGCCATAACCAGAACCAGAGCTAGCCGACAGCAGACTCGTCATCGTGAACGTCGGACGGAGGAGGGCTGTAGTCAGGAGACGGTGGAGGTCCGGGCAGCTGGGGTATACCAGGCAGATGGTGAGGGCCGGGATGGAAGAACCAACCCCCAACCCCCTGCTTCCACCATTCCCGATCGTAGCGGTCAGGCGGCACAGCAGAGGGACCACAGCCACCGAGAGCTGTAAGCACCGCGTCCAGAGTGTCAGGGCTCAGCTCCTCAATAGAGAGGTTCCGATTTCAATTCCCGGATTACAATTTACGAGTTAAGGTCATAGATTCCCGAATCTGGATGACAGACAGTCCTTATCTCGGGATTTTGTCCTTAACTCGTAATCTGTAGACGTGAAAATCCGGGATAAACGCCCTTATTACGTTACGAAATAATAAATTTACTTCCGAGTTACGGCTTAAGGACTGTTCGCGATCTTTACCGTCGATAACGCATTTTCCCCAGATTCTTTCGATCTCACGGTTTTACACACGACGACACGAGCGTTCAACCATCTGTAGTAGTGGACTGGTTTGTGTCAGAAATCCCCTCTCGCTCTTACAAGTATGCAAGTCTGCCCGTAAGTCACTGTCCAGCGGCTGTTGTTTTCGGTATACTAACGTATACCGAACATAAGATAACTTCCCATATGCATTCTAATAAGTGTTAGGAACAACATGTTTTTTGCGCGAGTAGGATCCGCTCGGAATCTAGGATGCTGGACTGGTTCTTGTGAGGGGGGGTAATGGGCGTGATTCGAGCCAGCCAACTCGACTCACGCCCAGCAGGGACGCATACTGCACAGCATGAACATATCACGCATATCATATAAGCATAATAAACACATGATGACCGTTTGGCAGTGCAATTTCACCTCTAGCGGAAACGCGGATGTCAACCGCGTCCACGTTTCCGCTCGGGTTTCTTCCCTCATTCGCGCGCTCGTTTGCAAGAGAGCCTGCGCAACGGATGAGGGAAGCGTTATAAAAAATAGTATGCCATATGTGTTGTCTTCCCTAAAAGAATTGCGCAGACTGAACGGTCAACCACACTTCTCGCTGTGGGCTGATGCGTTCATTTGGCGGAAGCGGGTGGAACTTAAGGAATTTGAAACCCGCAATAGTTGCGCTATGGGTTGTCATTCTTTGCGAAATGGGTACCCACATACTAAGTAGGAATATGTGATAATATTCTGAAGCAAAAGATAACTCAGATTAGTATACAATCTTAGAGATCTTTATTTCGCTGGACAGGGGCACACTGCGGGAGAGAAAGCCTTCCGCCTTAAGCTAAAACTACATATTTAACAAATCGGGCCTAAGGTATCATATTGCAGTGCCACAATTCGAATTGAATACGGATGACGGAAGCGAGTTTCTCGGCCTTATTTCGGAATGTCCACAGCTGAGACAAAAATCGGAATCGAAAAGCCATCCCGGATTAAGCGGCTTCCGAGTTACGCGTTCCGGGTTACGATATCGCGCGTATCCCGCGTATCCCGTAAATTGTAATCCGGGAATTGAAATCGGAACCTCTCTAATGCCTCGGTAGACACACAGGTCCCACATGCACAGCACAGGCTGCGGCGCAGCCTGGCCCGACACCTGCACAGGCTCGTCGTCATTGGCCGCCGTGAAGGCGGCAGCTCTCACTCCCATGACAGAAATCAAGAGAATGAAGGAAAGTAGAAACGGCATCCCCCATAAGCCCGCGTGGGCGGGGAAGCCCCACGGAGGCTTTCCGCAGCCGTGGCTGCGGGGAGCACCGTCATGCCAATCTCCCAGAGCATCACCAGAGTGAGGTGCTCGGGCTGCGGGCGTCGACGAGTGATTTGCCGAGATTGTCGAAGCCCGCGGCTTCACGACGAAGCTGCCGTCGGCGAGGTCCTCGTAATCGTCCGTGTCGTAACCCGTGAGATCAACCTGTCCGATGGCGGCGTGGTTCACGGTCTGAACGAACCCAGCGAACTCACCGTCCGCGCCCGCTGTGGTGGTCACCCGCGCCGATTGAAGTGGCGCGGGCTTCACATCCTTTCCCTGCGAGACAGGCATAGCAGGTGCCGGCACGGCGGATGCCGATGCCGCCGCACCACCTGCCGGAACCTGCTCCTCCGGTGTGGCCACCGCTGCGGCGGGTCCGCACACCAGAGCCGAAGACTCCTGCCCGATGCCGGCAGTAGGCGGGAAAGATGCGTGAGTGTAATGTATCTGCGGGTTGGCCGCGGAGTGAACCTCCGCGGCAAGATCGTCGAGCCGGCGGAGAATGTCATCTCCCTCGGAAGCCGGCTGCTGCTCCACGGTGAAGCCGTAGGCGGACACGTCGATGCCGCCCACCGCTCCCGCACAAAGCACCGCGGGCGGCCCGTACGCGGCTGCCGCACGTGCGAAGGACTCCGCCCCGTCATCCGCCGCCTGCTGGAACAATGCACACATGGCGAGCGCGTGCACCCCCTCTGCGTCCTCCTCGTCGATGGGAACGCGGAATCATGCCGCGGCAGAGGTGGGCGGGTGTTGGCGCCCGCCCAACGGGCAGTCGCGGTAAAAGTGATACGCCTCACCTTTCCCTGCCTTCTTGCACCTACCGCAGAACGGCTTCGCCCGTTGATCGTCGCGGTCGAATCCCACCGGTGGGGCTTTGTGGGTCCCCACACGGAATCCTCGCGGCTGCTGCCCCCGCTGCTGCTGCTGCCGCTACTGCACCCGCTCCCGCTGTTGACGCACAACCGGAGCGGACTCACCGTGTTGCCGCTGCACGAGCTCCTTCAGCTCCGTGATCTTCTGCAGCAGTGCGTCGTACTCGCTGCTAGACAGGTGCGCGGAGATGCCGTCCGCGCCAGAAGCTGCCTTCCCCCCGCCCGTCTGTGCCCAAGCCTGGTAAATTTCCACAACCATGGAGCGGAGCGAAACCAGTGACACATGAGTCAAGTCAGCGGCCATGGGATAGCGGACCCTCACCGCAGCGTAGAACACGGGGTCCAGTCGGGTGTAGAGGGATAACTTCCTCGTGGCCTCGGTCGGTGTCCAGTCGGAAGCTCGGTTGTCCCGCACCAAACGTTGCTCCTTAGCCAAGATCGGCTGCGGGTCAACGTTTGCGGGATAACGCAACGCGGCGTGCGCCTCCTGCTGGGACTCCCGTAGTGCCACCGGTACACAGCCCTTGATAACGTCGATGAGAGCCCGCCGTCCATCTCGGTCAGTCGAAGAATCGGTACCAGTCAGCCAGACGAACGCGTTGCTGTGCTTCTCAATCACCAGGGCAAGAACGTCGTAGAGAAGCCCATTCATCCTGTTGACCACGGGTGCCAGAGGGTCGTCGAGGTCAAAGGCACGTAGCTCTAGACCAGCCGACTGAAACTCCGTACGCAGCTGCACCACCAGGTCGGACAGAAGGCCAGCGTCGTCCGTACCGCGAAAATGATGTTTCTTGTCGCCAAGAATATCCTCACGGATACTCTTGGCCCAAGCTCGATGCAGTCGCGTCTTGTAGATCTCGTCGACGAGCTTGGACTGCTCCTGCAGGTAACGTCTGACGGCCACGTCCTCGTCTACGTTCGATGCAGGGTTGGGGGTAGGAACAGAAGGCGTAGCCGCCGTCGGTGTGTACGCCGTCGATCAACCTCAGAGAGGCGTCGATGTCGCTGTCCCTCGTGAGGGATTTCTTGGATCTCGTAGTAATTCCCATCTCTAGAAAAGCCTGAGGGGAGGCGGTACGCTGCAGCACGTTTGGGTAGGGTCGCGGAGAAAATGCGACGTCACAGATACGGAACGAGCGGTCGAGCCATGCGAGCGAGGGGCAAAGGAAGATGTCGTCGAAGTCAAAGGTGCCAAGGTCACCAGCCCAAAACTCGGTAGCAAGCGGGATCAGAGCGTGCAGAAAACCGCGAATGAACATTGCGACGACGAAACCCAATCCAAGCCGGCACCCCATAGCTGCGGCTCAAAGTCGCTCACCGCAAGCTGCTCATCTCATAACTCTCGCTGATACCCAAACGCGCAAACGCGCACCACCTCTCCGAGCGGCCGTTTAGCCAATCATGGCCAAACTAGCAAGTGGAATAATAAAGCGTGGATGGGGCCACGACCTACCGGAATATCCTAGTTCACTAGATATCAGAGGGTCCCGAACTCTGTGGATAATGGCTACTACCCGAAGGTCCGGTCCTCCCACAAGGACCGAAGTGAATTTGGGATATATGCCGCGTTTTTTTCGATATAGTTGGTATATGAGTGCTTTGGGGTCATATTTAGGTGTCCAATAATTATCTAAAAACGTGTGTTGGGTGTAATACTCGGTGTAGCGATGTGGTTTACGTTATTGAAAAGTGGGGGTGAAACCGCTCGAAATTAAATAAAAAGGCCGGTCCTCCCACAAGGACCGGAAGTTCCCAACCCACCTACACTCACTAAGTGGCCTTCCTAGTGCCCACTGCACTTAAAAATACTTCAACATGACCTATTCGTGCCCTCTACAATGTACAACATCTTCGGAATCCACAATACTGCGGTATATATCCCTCACAATGTCATGCACCCACGAAAAAATTAGATTTCATCAAAATCGGCCATCCAAAAATCTGCTCTCGCCGAATTCCAAAGCAATGTTCCGAGTAGACTACTGCACATATTGACATGCTTAAGCATTCTAAAAATCGATAAACATGTTTACATGAAGTATGCGACGTGGCACATCATACATCTATCATATCCGTCCACTTGACCAGGTACTCTGTCCACCTCCTGCCCTGACGCTGGCGCGTGCGCGAACGCTCCACCCTCTCGACGTGGGTTTCCTTGCGCCCGCTGCCGTCCAACGGAGGAGGGGGAATCTCCTTAGCTCTCTCAACGAAGCGGCTGCCCGACTCTTCTGGCGAAAGCCGGTCCACGGTAAACACATCGTGCACTTTCCACTGCTTAGGCGTCTGCAACCTATAGGCCGACGGTGCGCCTCTATCGCTCGCGGGAAGGGCCATCTGCCTGTCGCTGTGAAAGACTTCCAGCACCCGAAGGGGCCCGAGGCGCTTCTTAAGCAATTTCTTGTGCAACCCGCGGTCGCCCGGCTGGGTGAGGTGCGTGGCATCCACCCAAACCTCATCGCCTACTGCGTAACTCCTGGACTTGTGACGCGCGTCGTACTGGGCGATCTGTTGCTGCTGAGCTAAGAGCAGCTTCTTCCCTAGCGAGCTGCAACTGGCGAACAAATTGGCGGGCTGTCTCGTGGGCTGTACCCCTTTTTACTGCTGCGCCCCTCCCCCCCTTAGCTCGGCCTCTCCGTGATGCAAGTGCTGCCTCCACGAAGAAGTCCAGCTGAGAGGCCGGAGCGTGACCATACGTCAGTTCAAAAGGGGTGAAGCCCGTGACGGCGGAACGAGAGTCATTAATGGCGTACTCGACCGGGGTACACCACAAATCCCAATCGTGCTGGTTGGCGTCGACATACGCGCGCAACATGCGTTCGACCGTGTGGTTTGTGTGCTCTGCCTGCCCATCACCTTGTGGGTGGTACGGCGTGGTAGAGGCAACCTGGACTCCCATCAACCGATGTAGCTCGAGATGCATCTCATCCCTGAAGCGGGAGTCCCGATCACAGACGATCTTCATGGGAGCGCCGTGCAAACGCCACACTTGGTCGAAATACATGCGCGCGATCTGTGCAGCTGAGCTGTCAGCGTAAAGCATGGGGACTACGTGCACCATCTTGGACAACTTGTCCGTGAAGGTAGCAAACGCGTCGTACCCTCGCTCTGTGCGGGGCAGCCCAGTGACGAAGTCGATACTAACCACTTGCCACAGTCTTACTGGGACTTGCAGGGGGTTAAGCTGACCGTCTGGATACCCGTTGCGTGGCCGGGTCTGTTGGCACACGACGCAGGATTTGCACCAGTCGGTGACATCCTTGCTCATGCGTGGCCACCAAAAACGACGGGATACCCTGTCCAGTGTCTTATCCCTTCCTGTGTGCCGTGCTGCAGGGGACTCGTGTGCTTCGCGCATCACCAGCTCTCTGAGAGGGGAATCCTGAGCTAGCACTAGCTGATACCGCCCTTCCGCCACTCGCCATATCATGTCGTCTACCATGCGGAATGTGCCTGTCCTCTGATGTGGGGCTGCGATCAGTTCTTCCTTCAACGAGCTGAGGTACGGGCTGCGTTCGTATTCCGCTTGCAAGGCGCGGACGAACTCATCAGCCTTCAGTGGTCCTGACGCTGCCCTGGCCTTTGCCGCAACCCCTGTAGTGACTAAAGGCTCGTCGGGTTCTGCTTCACTGTCCTTTCGCGCAGGCGGCGCTCGGGGCTTTGCCCTGCTGGCTGCTGGGGCCCACACCAGAAGGACCGGCCAGCGCAGCGGGGGTCGACCTCCATCAGGGGACTCGAAGAGGTGGTTGGGACGACCTTTTCGTCCTTCGTGTCAAAGACTTTGACCGGATGAAGCCCATACTTGGGGTGAATCAACCGCCTCCAGGGAGCGTCATAGTCTGGCAGAAGGAACATCGCCGAGGTGTTTTCCGGATCGGCGCGCCACTCAGCAAGGAAATGCCGAAGAATTCTTTCTATCAAGTCTGAATCCTTCGTGTAAGGGGGGTTACACCAAACGTGTTTCCCGCGCCACTTTTCCTTCAAGCAGTCGGTCCAATAGGTGTCAACCTGCCGGTTAACGCCCATGGAGTCGCAACACGCGCCAACGTCAAACATCCCGTACTGGGCCGCTATCTCCTCAAAGCGCTCCCTGATCAGCTTCCAGTCCTGGCGATCTACGACCTGGTCGTAGTGGGAGCTACCTTCTGGGGGCTTAACGGGCTCAGGTACCTTTCCGGCTGCCTTTGGATGACTCTGGGTCTCAGGAAGGGGGAACTCGTCGGTCCCCGGTGCTCCTTTCTCCGGATGACTCTGGACTTCTGCTGTGGCCTGTTCCCTAGCTCGGTCTGCTCTGGTCATGACTGCTAGCGATTCGGCATCCCTCAAGGACTTCTCGCCTACTGCTAGGGTGGCAGCTGCGTCCAGCCAAAGGACCGGCGACTCTACCCACGTGAGCCCATTCAGGTGGGTGAGCTCACCAATGACCGGTGCTGGACTGGTGGGAGGGAAGGACTCGTCCTCGGAATCACTATACTCGAAGGTGGCGCCTAAGACAGATGTGGGATCCTCGTCCCCTTCACATCTCTTGCCTTTCGGCTCAGAGTACTCGTCGGGTCCATCGGTGGTGCGATCCACTGCCCCGAGGACAGAGGTAGGGTCCTCGTCCTCTTCGGACCCCTTGCCTGTCGGTGCGGAGTCTCTGGGCCCATCCGTGGCGCGATCCACAATCCCTTTTTCCTTCAACCCTTCTCTGGCCGACATTTCCTGATAGTCTGGTCGCCGGGACTGCGCGTCTGGTACTACTAAACAGCGCCCTGGCACGTGCTCCATCTGATGGACTCCTACCTCTACCAAGTCCTCGTACCAGCGAGCCTGACGTCGGCTGAGCTCCCTAGCCGGGGCGAAGAGCCACTGAAGGGGTTTATGGTCTCCCATGAGCTTAAATGATGTAAAAATCAGATAATGTCTCCAGGTGACCGTGGTGCAATGATGGATGGCACAAAGCTCCCGTTCCCCAGCGTGATAGTTCTGCTCTGCGCTGGAGAACTGCCGGCTTTCAAAGGCCAAGGGCTGTAAGCCTCGTCCCTGATCCTGCATGAGTACACCCCCTAGTGCTACTCCACTGGCATCTGTCTGTACAAAGAAGGGTCTGGAACCGTCTGCTGCGCCCTTTTGATCGGGTAGGGCCAAGGCTGGGGAGGAGATCAAAGCAGTTTTTAGCTGTTTAAATGCTGCCTTTTCATTCTCGCCCCAGGTCCAGTCCACGCCGGATTTGGTGAGGCGGGTCAACGGGTACGCGATATCTGCGAAGTTCTGGATGTACCTCCGGTAGAAGCCACACATGCCCAGAAACTGTCGCACGTGTGTGACAGTTTCTAGGTCTGGCCAATCGCGTACCGACGCAACCTTATCCTGCTGTGGGCGGCATCCATCCCGATCCACCACATGCCCTAGGAACCGGACTGATCGCTTGCACAGTTTGACTTTCGACTTTTTGAGGTAGACGGAATTCTTTCGACATGCCTCCAGGACCTGGCGGAGGTGCGTGGTCGAGGTGTACCTCATGGGCGCTCTTACCCGGAACCTCAGCCGAGAAAATCATGATGTCATCTACAAATACTCTGCAAAAGGGTAGGTGCCCGAGGTACTGTTGCATCATCCTTTGCCAGGTACTTGGGGAGTTTGACAATCCCATAGGCATGACCAACCACTCGTACGCTCCAAAGTGCGTAGTCATTGCGGTTTTCTCCACGTCCTCTGCTTTCATAGGGACCTGCCAAAATCCCCAAAGGGCATCCATCGTAGAGAAGACGGTAGCCCCTTGTAGGTCATCTAAGAGACTCTGTACATCCGGGAGGGGGTACTTATCCTTGATCGTGATCTCATTGATCTGTCTGTAGTCAATGACTAGACGCAACTCCTTGGGATTACTCGGCTTGGGGACCATCAGCACGGGGCAGCCCCACGGAGAGGCCGAGGGTCGTATGTACCCTTTGGCTAAGAGCTCATCTAGCTGTTGCCGGAGTTGCCGCAATTCCTCCTGCGACAACTTGTACCCTCGCCGGTGCAAGGCGTTCCAACTCCAATCTGGCCTGAGCCGGATGCCGGACTTGAATTCCCTTGACTGGACTGATTCCGGCAGCTCTGTGCAAATGACATCTGCGAACTCCTTTTCCAGGTCCCTAAGCTGCTGCCAGATTTCCGGCGACACCGTCTCGTCTATCTCGTCCTCCGGCGGTTCCGGGGAGGCCTGAGCAGTCTGTGGGGCTGGCGGCGAGGTAGTGCTTGGCGGGACGGCCGGTACCGGCGGGTCTGTGGTCTGCGGAACTGGCGGCGGGGTAGTGTCTGGCGGCACGACTGGTGCCGAGGCTCGCGACTTCTGACTCTGAGGGCTCGGGACGGTGGGGACTTTTGGTCCCGGCGGCTGCTCAGTGGAGGGGCCACTTTCAGCACCGGGCTGACCGACTGCTGCGACCTGGTCACGCCAACGCACTCGCTTACGCCGTGCTCGGGGTCGTCGCTCCGCGACCAGACCCCGGCCCTGCCGGAGCGCCGCGGCTGCCGGAGCGTGCCAGGTGGGTGGCTTCCCGGCCGCGTGATCCTCTATCGCCTGTCTACGCACTGCTGGCGGAAGCAACGCAAATGCTCCGTTCGCCTCCTGTTTGCTAGCGAAAAAGCTGAGAGGGTCAGGGTGATCCCCGGCCTCGTCGACCGTACTCGCAAATCCCTGTGGCCTAATATCCTCGACCACCGCCCCTACTCTCTGCAAATGACACGCTCCTTCCACGTCACTATAGCCGGACTCGGAACTGTCCGAGACCAACCCTCCCGGCCCCTCAGACTCCTCAGCTCCGTCCGGCACCGCTGCGCTGGGACGCACGCTGACTTCACTATCCTCGGACCCGGAGGAGGGTTCTGACGCTAGGCCTGCTACAACATCGTTGGGGGAATCTTCGTCGGAGTCTCCCCCCCCCTTGTTGCAGGCCAACGCGCCAAAAGTCCCATCGGGGCCGAGGTAGACGACAAAAGCTTGCTCCTCTCTGTTTCGGAGGGTCCGCAGGTCCCGGCGAGCTCGACGTTGGCTCAAAAGGACTCCCTGTACCAGTGCCATTGCCGTGTCCTTGGACCGACTGGGGTCCGGGGACCCCGGCGAACAGCCGGTGATGACGACCTCTTCCCTGCCCTTGGTGAACCGGACCGAAACCCAGTTCTTATAATCCAGTGTAACCGGGGAAAGGTTCGCCAGCCAAGGACCTCCCAGGATAACATCCACCTTGAGGTCGAGGGGCATTACCCGAAGCTCAACCTGCTGGCCGTAAGACCCCTTCGACGTCTCGCAGCAAGGAGCTTGGGCCTGATGCAGGAATTAGCATCAGGTGTGGTGCCGTCAGCCACTCGAACCCGCATGGCTTGCTCTTGGCGCACCGGCTTGACGCCGGAGAGCTTCTGCAGTGTACTCTTTGCGATAATATTGGTGGATGCTCCCTGCTGGATGTGACACACCGACAGTAAAGACTGTCACCTGTCACTTCCTATAGTAGGCTGGGTGACCGTCACCAGTAGACGGGAAACACCCGTTAGTATTTATGTGTATCTCTTTTATCAATCTGAGACTTTTACCGTTCTGATATCGAAACCCTTAACTCAGGGTTTATTTCTCCGTTATCCGATATATACACCCGACTATATATCTGACACTCCCGAATCCACCAACACCTTGACTCTGACGCCCGCAATCCAGGCCCAAAACAGCAACAACGTCGGTGTGCGACTGTGCCTGTCGAAACTCCTCGGGCGCGCTCCCATCGAGGACACCGCTGCCAGGGACTCACACCAGCTCGGACTGATATCGCCGTCCTGCATTATGCGGTCCAGGCGGGTGACTGACGTTTCCGCGTCGGAGTCACAGTCCGGGAGGCAGTAAGTGCATGCGTCAGCTAGCAGGCCGATGGCGACTGCTTTCTGGACTGCACTGCGCTCCGGGAAGTCTGGGGGGGGAAACCGCGACTTGAACTGATGCTGCAGCCAGTTTAGCCGCTATGTGCTTTCTGACTTGCTCGTCCCGGTGCATCAGCTCATTGTCTTGCTGAAGTTCCCTATTCTCCCTTTCCAACTCCTCCTTTACGAAGGCGTGGAAGTCCGCATGGCGTTCTGAGGTAGAAGCCGGGTCCCTACCCTCCAACTCGTACCTGCGCTGCAATCGAGAGGTTCGAAGCGCCTTGTCTTCAGGAGTCAGCCATGGTCTGCGTTTCGGGCCCAAAGCCTGGCGAGCCCTGCTTCGGGTCAACCACGGCCGACTGGGCTTTGAAGTTCTCTCTGGTGGTGAGAGTTCTTCTCCCTCGGCAGGCTTGGGCTTGGCTACGCGAACGAACCGTCCGAACTCCTGATCCAAGATGGCTTTGCGTCGGCGATTGAACTCGCGCACCCTGACGAGCCGCTTCAAGCGCTTATCTAACTCTTCTCGATTCAACTGGGGCTTACTAGTCGTGGGTCCAAGCTTCTGGCTCATCCCGGAGTCCGCCTTTGACCTGCCCTCCAAAGCGCAAGGGACTTGACCGGTCGGACCTCTGACTCTTCCAGCTTTAGATACCTTTCTAGCGCCCTGATGGCGGAACGCAGGCGAGCACTTGGGCCTGAAAGGCTTTCCTAACTCTGGGGGGTAAACGCTGAGCCCTGAACTTCCAGTGCCCGCGAACTCTCGCAACATCCGACCCCTGGTTCTCCAGGTGCTGTTGATAGACTGCCCGTGGCTCAACTGTGTGGCTCGACCGGTTTTTATCCCGGGTGTCCGCACCGGTGATCCAACAGAGCAGCTCCCACGGCTCCTCGGGACGCGGAACTGAGGCGGTTGCCGGGGTTCTGGCGGGCTTCCAGAAGTTCGCCTGCTCTCTCTTGACGCGCTGCTCGACCTGTTCCCGCTCAGGAGGCTCTGGGCTTCCCGTGCGGGTGGCGGCTAGCATGTCCAAACCTTCCTGCTCATACTTCTCGACTCGACTCTGGCTCTTGAGGTGGCGCCTGGCGCTGCCACTAAGGTGTCTCCCACACCTTCTCCACCTATCACGCAGCGCCTGCATCGCTGTGGACGCCGGCGCGGGGCCCTTTTGTCCCCCTGACCCCGCAGTGACGGGGCCCGCGCCCTTTACTGCGGGGAGGACGCCCCGGGCTGAGGAGCGTCCTCCTGGACAAAATCCAATCCGATGGCAGCCAAAGCTTCATCCACCGACTCGTCCCCTATCAACGCCAGGGTGTCCTCCAGGAGGCACTTGGCCCACTCCTTCGGGCGCTGGCTCGCCTGCGGACAGTCGCGGGCATAATGGTCCATGCTCTTGCACAGACGGCAGCCCTCGTACTCTGGGGAGTCGTTGCCCTGTGGGTGTCGGAGCGCCAGCGGATGTCGCCATGGCTAGCAGCTCCTCCGTGACATCTACGTGGGCCAGCAGCTGGACCGAGCGGCTCGTCTTATCCTGGCTCTGCCGCAACTCCCGCTCAGCCTCTATGGCCCAGGTCAGGAGTTCGTGGCGGCCTTTACTGGCCGTCCGGCTCAAGGTCAGGACCGAAGAGCTTTTCCTCTCGGCTATAAGGAAGACCTTCCTCCTTATCTCCGGTATCAATCCCGTAAGGAATATCTCCAGCAGCTCCTCTTCCGGCACCGGAGAGGTGAGCTCGTGGGCAGCCAACATGCTCACGATGTCGTGAGCAAGGTGCACCCCGTCCCAGAACTCGCGGACCGTGCGAGTCTGTCTGTCCTGACTTTGACGCACGCGACGCAGGAACGGACCGATCGATGCCATTTCCCCCTTGTCGGGCATCACCAGCTGCGCCAAGGGAACCACTTTGACGTCCAGGGTGAGGTTCTTACCTTCCCGAGCCTCCGTCAACACCGAAGAAAGCTCGCGGTACTCGGAGCTGAGTTTGCCGAAGCAGTGTCTGGCCACTTCTGACAGCAGGGAGTGGTCCGACAACACCTTCTCCTCACCCCCGCTCTCTAGTGGTCCCAGACGCGCCATCTCCATGGCGTAGCGCACCGGCTCCAGCTCCCGAACCTCCCTGACCTGCCGAACAAATCGGAGGAGCCGACCAAAGACGTGGGACGACCCCTCCACCTCTGTGTGGTATTTGTCCACCGCCTTCTCCATGGCTCTGGTGGCCTCCTTGAGAGCGTGCTGCTCGTCCTTACGACTGTAATGGCTCCGGGGCTCCCTGTAACGAGAGGAAGACGAGAAGGTGAACTGGCTGTCGCCATCCCCGTCCTCGCCATCGCCGCCAGGGTCCTCGCCCGGACTCCCCGGGCCTCCCGGCCCTCCAGGGTCACCGCTCCCCGAGCCACCAGGACCACCATGACCGCCGGCACCGGGCATCTCCGAAAGCTCGTTTGGCTCCGAGTGCTCCAGTTGAGGGACCATCCCCCCCCGTCTTCCGGTGTGTCTACCGCCGCAGCAAGCGAAGGCGGTGTCACAGCCGGAAAGTGGTCGAAAGCACCGGGCCACACGTCCGCGGCGCAAAACCCACACACCGGCAGGTACACCTTTTTCAGGAACGCTACCACACTTTTCTTAGCGCTTACCTGACACGCCCACATACGCACCGGGCTCTCCTCGTGCCCGCACCCACAGCGAGCGCAGCTCTCTGCGACGGACGCCAAGGCCGTCGTGAGACTGTGAATCACCTGGGCCCCGAGGACCCTATCCTCGTCCGAGACTCTTGCCTTCAGGCATTGCCTGATCTGACTGGTAGGGTGCAAGCACCCGGCGACCTGACCAAGGGAGCGATACCTACGAGCGGCGTCGTAAAACAGGCGCTGGGCTTCGATCCCCGGGTTGGCATACCCGACCACGTGTTTCCGGAGGGCGTCGCAGACTTGTATAGGAAGGGAAACAAAGTCCCATGAGTGCGGCGGAAGCGATGTCACGCCCGCGCGTGACTCCTCCGGAGGGCTTTGAACGCCCCGGTCCTCGACGTCACAGGTGACGACGGAAGTCGGCTCTACCAGCTCATGTCCCTCTCGGGAGATGGGCGTCTCCTGAACCGGACTCGACGCTGCCGCTGCGGGCCCCCGAGCGTCTGACTCCACGGGCCCTGGGGGCGAGGCCTGAACCAGGGCGAGCCTTTGGACTTGTGACTCTATGACCGCCTGCAGCCTC
>LGRX02030633.1:0-15347 GCA_001247695.2 Cymbomonas tetramitiformis | reverse complement strand
GAATGTATCCGTGGTACTACCGGTATGCGATGTTTCGTGCGGATGTTGGGCTTGGATCGATCGAGGGCGGACGCGCAATCGCGCGCGCGCAAGTGTTGGCGCACGATACTGCACATGGAGGAAAAGTGTTCACAGCCTGCTGTGGCATCGCGCAACGGAAAGAAACGGGATCCCTGTGCGCAATGTGGGGCGGACCGGCGGGCTGTTGTCGGCGGACGGAAGTTGTACAAGTGCAGCAAGTGTCTCTCCGCGGTGTATTGCGGCGAGGAGTGTCAGAGAGCACACTGGGAATCTACCCACCACCGGGAGTGTAAGGCGCTGGCGAAAGCTCAGTGGGTTAGTTATTCCTGGCTCTGGGCACGCGGGGAATGGTCGTCTCGTCCTTCATGCTGTGCCACGTGCGGCCAGCTGCCTGCTAATCGGAAGAGGTGCCCGTGCCGCCGTGTAGCGTACTGTGGCCCTATCTGCCAGCGTGCTCATTGGAGAAGCCACAGGCCAGAGTGTGCGTGGAAGGCCCTCCGCCCTGCGCTGGACGTCGGAGTATGGATCTCATAGAAGCATAGTAGTTACAGTCTACCATTGTGGCGTGCCGGATAGCGGACAACTCCTCTGCCAACCCCTCATCAGTGGTTACCTATCTAGCTCTAACCAAACACTTTTATATGAATAATATTGATCTCCATTTGCCTGGAGGCCGTGTGCTGCCTACTCGATGATGTTCCGGGAGCGATTGATGTCTTGCGCGCATCGTAATATCACTCTGCTCACGCGCGGACCGTGTAGCACGTCCGCGTGCTTTGAATGCAACCGCCGTTTACAATCGGCGCTCACTCCTTTCCGTGAAATCACCTAGAGCTCGACGATGGGGCACGCTCAAGCGAAGTATCGGCGGTAGAGGAGGCGGGGGCCGGGTTTTGTATACAGAAACGCAAACGGAAAAGTCATGAGTTTTGGCATTCAACCGTTTCCTTAGGCGCAACAAATCTCCCCGTCGGTCTTCTGGAGAATTATAGGCAGGCCATCAAGAAAGTACCGACTGGGCTCGTTTTGGCCACCGGCGCGTTTGCCCATAACGGCAAATGCCCCGAGTGGCAGGCGACGAACTACACTGTCTTACGCGATACCATATACGCGAACGCATCTGGGTTCCACGTTTTGAGGACCATGCCAGAAAGCCAGGGGAAGAACGAGGCGAAGGAGCAGGTGATCGCGCAGCTAGAGATATGGCTGAAACAAAACCTGAATAATCATAACGTCCTAACGTGGGTTAGGCACTGCTCATCCCAGGGCAAGTGCATCGCGGATTCCCCCGACCCGGCGTCCCCATGTGAAAAGTGCGAACCCAAGATTTTACAGCACCTGACAACCGTCTACCGCTTCGTGCAAACCAAGAACAGACAGTTGGGGCATACCACCCTCGCGTTCCCTACCGAGAAGGAGATCGCTGCTATCAAGGCCCGGTTCCCCGAATTGTGGAAGAAGGCATGTCAGGGGACCGGCCCGAACCTGCCCGTCAATAGCGAACCGCCCCCTCCTCCAACAGCGCCAGCCCCGGCGTCACGGAGTACAGCCCTAGTTCATGTCACGAACGACGCGCCCCCACCTACTGCTGTGCGAGCCCTAGCGCCACCGAGCACTGCCCCGTCTGAAGCCGTGCAGGCCGCGGCCCCACGTCCAACAGGGCCAGCAAGGCCGGCGGCGTTTATCGGAAATGTCACACAGGAACTTCGTGCACACTGTCCATGGTTCATGGTGGACACGGTTTCCCGGACGGTACATGTGTCACCAGCCCCCCGGTACCAGGCCAATGTCAATCCCGAGTACCCGTGGATGCAGCACGTCGCAGACCTGTTGACGCTGCTGTGGCCAGCGGAAACCGGGACGTTGGCCCAGGCGCCGGCGAGTACGCTATTGCCGCCCCCTCCAGCCAGGGCGCCCCCCACAGATTGCCACCGTTGATCTGGCATTCCCACCCCAAGAACCTCCCTCGATTCCCAGCTTGGTGCAGGCCGCGTCCACCGTGCAATCCTGGCAACCGACCGCCAAGGAAGGGGTCCAGCAACAGCCGCAGCGCGCCGTTGAAGCAGAAAAGCAGGGTGTCCTTGCACGGGACTGCCTGCAATCTGCCCCTCCCGCGGAACCCGCGGTGTCCCCGCTGAGCCACGGTCCGGCGGTTTTCCAAGAGAAGCCTTCCGCGAGTGGCCCACAGCCCCCCGCTAACAACCCATCACCTGTATAGACCCCAGAGTTTGAGCGCAGCAGGAGAGTCACGATGCAGAGGAACCAAGACAGGATGAAACCTATGCTCGAAGCGGCAAGACAGTTGCAAATAAACGCCCTGAGCGCGGCCGACTCCACGCCGGCAGCAGGGCTGAAATTGCTGAACGAAGTATCCGACGAGCGTCTTCTGGAGCACATGCAACGTCTGGCCGCGGATGGCAAGCTCCAAGCAATTACTTACAAGAACGTGCTGGAAACATTGCCGCAGCCTTACACATTCGGCGCTTACAAGCACTTGCCACCGGTGCTGGAGAAACCGATGAACTCAGCGCTCACGGCTGCCTTGAAGAAACGGGGGGCGGCCAACGCTGCCATGTCCCTCCTCCAGCAGGCAATCAGTACAAAGCGCAACGCCCCCCCTACAGTCCCTCCGCGACAGAGCAAGGCGCGGACGGCGTCTTCTGCAGGGGCCACACGCACAGCCAGCGCCCCTCCAGCCGACAGTCGCCAGGTGCAGGTGTCCGGGCAAGGCATGCCCGAGCTGATTGAGAACATACGGCTGAAGGCCCTCGAACGCGCTAAGAAGAACCGTGTTAAGGACCTCCCCAAAGATGCTGATGTAACGAAGTGGACCAAGGAGATGAAGAAGTCCTTGGACGGGAAGTGTAAAGGGATCGCGTGGGCGGACAACGTGTACGGAGCAATGTTCGAAATGGAGCACGCGGGCGGTGTCCTCTCCGGCTCAATTGGCCGATCAGTGCATGCCCTCACCAACGACGAATGGTTAAGCGACCATGATTACTACTTCATGGTGGCGGGGCACGATGATGGCAGCCACCTCCCCGTAAAAGTAGCCGCGGTGTACACACTAGGAAGGATTTCTGTTAAAAACTGTTAATGATGTGTTAAAAAATGTTAATCGAGTGTTAAATAGTGTTAATGTGGAAACTGGGTGTTAATCAAGTGTTAATACGCGAAAATTTTCATAATGGGCTATATTATAGGCGGAAAAGTGTTAATGAGGTGTGAAGAAAGTGTTAAACGTTGGCGAGGGAGTGTTAATGGGACAGTTCAGGAGTGTTAACGGAAGGCTGCATCTGTTAATCGCGGTATAATCACGCTGCTGCGAATTATATTGGAGCCAGAACACACGCCTGTTTTGCCGATGCATTTGAAAAGTGTTAATACCCAGCGCAGCCACCGTGATGTGGGTGTCCTGGCGAGATAATCATTTCAAAATGCAGTCGCCACTGACAACGCCCATGCCCATCGACGATCGACAGGATCATCTACGGTAGATATAGGTGCATCCGCGAACACCAAACGCATGAAGACCTTATTAAGACCTATCTAGCTACGTACGTAGGATGGAACGATAGTTGGACGTAGGTAGCTTGCGAAATCATTTCTGAGCTGACGTTCTGCCCGAGCAGACCAGCATATATAATATATTTGTTACGAGAGAAACCCGAGTCTGTAAAACTTGTAAGGTGCTAAATCGCTGTTACGTATATTTTTATCCACACGTTTATAGACTGCAAACCAAAGGGTGGGGTTGCGTGGTGTTCGTTCATAACAGATGGATGACCAGTGGAGCGCAAACTTGGCGACTGCTGGAAAGCAACCGCGAACTGCTAATAACGCGGTAAGTGCAGATTGTGGAACAGAATCTTCGTTTATTTTAAGTGTGAGTAAACTGATGCGGGCGATGTTCAGGCTCCCGGTGGCGCACATCGGGGCGCGGGGTTAGTTGGGCCCGCTAAGGTAAACGCCGGCACCGGAGCATTTGTGCATTTTTAGCTTGTTGCGAGCGTTTTATATAAGCCGGAGGTCACGCTGGGGACATACCGTCGCCAGCGTGGCCTGCTTCTGGTTGGTTGAAGTGTTTCATTTTCGTGTTCACCGGGTTACATCTTTTTACTGTGTTGAAGCCTCTGCGGACCGTGTGCCCGGAGGCACAGCGTGAGCCGATATGTCTATGCGTCCGTATGTGTGTCATCGGGGGTAATCTGGGATTGGCACGATGACAGTGAGATTGGGCTTGAAATCACGATGAGAATGAATACCAGATGTCCGGGGTATGACAGTATGACAGTATGACACTATGACAGTATGACACTATAGTAGTATGACAGTACTGTGGGGGGTGTCATCGTGGAACTCAGTCAGACCCTCGAAGAATGGTCAGATTCGCATCGGGGTTGAAAAGACAATGAAATCGAATATCAGATATTAAGGTTATGACAGCATGACAGTATGACGCTATGACAGTATGACAGTATGACAGTACAGTAGTATGACAGTACTGTGGGGCAGTCATCGTGTCAGCCTGTTGGCATAACATCTGAATCGAGAATGACGAATCGGAATTAGAAATGAGATCGGATCGGTAACTGAACGTTGAGCCGAAGTGTGACATCGGCTCTCGAGTGGTTGACCCTGCAACCTGAGTGACGAGTGAATAAGTAGAGCACTTGAGAAGTGTTTACCCTTCAGAACTCGGAACCGAATTATCGTTTGTACCTCAATCTGGCCCTGATCCAGTATATTATAAAAATCCGAATTGTGTACCTTTGCACGTTCAATCAAAAACATATCTCCGAGCATCTGTCGTCGTGCCCCTGGCACATTTGGTATCAGCGTGCTGCGATTTCGCCTCTGCGCAACTCGCCCACGGGCCTTTTGTAACTTCCGTTGTAATACAGGGGGAGAGCTGCACTTCCGGCTATCTGGGCGCAATTTTAGCCTCCGTAAGTACATTTTTTTTCGTATACAACGGCCGTATCCTTTGGAAAACATCTCCAAAACTCCATATTTTCGCCCCTTAACACTGGGGGCCCAACCAGGCTCAGAAAAGTCAACATTCGTTTTCCGATCTTAACTTCCAAGTCTGCCCCAGGCTACAAACAACCGTCAGGGAGCACCCTAAAGGGTTTCCCCGGTTTATAGTAGCCAGGAAAACCTCATAGCCCACTTTCTAGAGCCTTAAAAAGGCGAAAAACAGCCAAAAACAGCCCAAAATAGCCGTTTTAGCCCGTTTTCAGCCTACCCCGAAACCTTCCACAGTAGCCCCCACCACCAAAAACTCCTTCCCCAGACCCCATAGGACACCCTAGAACCCCCCAATACCGCCCTCACGGCCACCAGCAGCTGGGAAAGACCCTCAAAACAGCTCTTTTAGTGGCTTCTGGACAGTTTCTGGACAGTTTCTGGACACCTCTGGTTTACCCTCTGGCTGGAATATTTTGGGAGTGTACGAAGTCCGGTTACCTTCTGGGACCTTGCTGAGCTTTCTGGTTGCAGTTCCTTGACCCCTGCCTGCATACATAGGCACTTGAAATCTGTGTCGCGGAGCCCTGGCGAAATTTTGAGTTCGCCGGTGCATGGCAGTACCCCCTTCGCCAGAAGAATACAGAAGAGCGTGGTGGAAGCAAGGACCCATCAAGTGGGTATTCCCTCCAGACCCCACCTACCCACCAGCAGGCGCCTTCTGGCAGAGCGGTCCTTGGAGCGGTCCTCCTTCCCCCTCTTCCTCTGCGACGACGAGGAGGAGAACTGAGCGCCTGGATATAGTCACGCTGGCTATCCCACCAAGATACCACAACTGGGTGTGGGTTCAGATTGGAAACCTTCTCTTCCGCTACCCGAACTCCCAAGACCTGACAATCTTCCCCGCGCTCCCTGGCTCATATCCAGTGCAAGGAATCGAAGAGTGGCCTTGGGTCCCCCCATCACCACCTGGAAGTCCCGCCCCTTCGCCTCCAGCGAGCGACATCGAAGAGGACGAGACTAATTAAATAAAAAAAGGCGAGCACTCACCACTTTGCTCACCTGTGGCTATTGCCACACCCAGTCCTTGATCTCAACCAGCTCAGCAATCAGGATGTCACAGCAGACATCAGAGGCATTTCCCAGCATGAGTGTCAGCGCAGAGCAGCTACACCACACTCTGTTCTCTCCCATAACCTTCCCATCGCCCACCGCATATGCTTCCGCTCACCCCATTCCACATCCAGGCACCACCATGCCCTACACAGCGGTGCCCCGCCCTTATACTATGCCGGATGGCACCCCCGCACAGGCCGTATGGAACGGCGTCAATTGGGTATTGCCCCAATCAGCGCCCCTCGCTGGGGGAGTATCACCAGTGCCGTTCACACTGGGAACCCATCACCCCGTGGGCGCATATCCCACACCGTTCCAACAACAGCTACAGCAGCAGCAGCAGTGGCTCGCGTACCAGCAGCAGCAACAGCAGTGGCTTCAGCAGCAGCCACTGGAACCGATGCAGCAGCAGTTATAGCAGCAGCAGTTGCAACAGCAGCAGTTACAGCAGCAACAGCAGCAGCAGCAGCAGCAGCAACAGCAGCCGCAGCCGCCACAACAGCAGCAGCAGCAGCAGCAGCAACAGCAGCCGCAGCCGCCACAACAGCCGCAGCATCGACCTCAGCAGCCCCATCAGCTGGCGCCAGCCACCTCCGCGCTTCATGACTCAGGCGCGGATCTCTCATCGCTGCAGCACTTCATCAACATCGGCGCCGCGGCCCTGCCGGACCCTCTGCAGGTACCCCTTGACAGCGGGGTTCAGCAGAACGTCTTGGGCGGTACCCAGCTCTTGGTGCGTCACCTTCCCGCGGTGGCGACAACCTCGGAGACTCGCCGGCGTCGGCGTTCCCGAAGGGCATCTTCGGGCCCTGCGACACATGGCAAGCATCTCCCAGGTCCAAGCCACGCACCTGATCACTCTGACCCCGACTCCGGCACGGACATCAGCCGCACCAGCACGGGGACTAGAGGCAGCCGAAGCACGCAGGCACGGGCTGAGCGCAGGCGGAGGGCCGCCCACAGGTCCGGCTCTGACTCGGACGCGAGCAGCCGAAGTGAACACATTCGCAGAGAAGTCCTAGCGGCAGTACAGGCCCTGGACATCTCCGCGGTGCTCTCGAGAGGACTCGCGCTGCCCGGTGCGACGACATCGGCAGGAGCCTCCCCACCAGGCGACCCTCAGGGCAGCGCACAGGGCCTGACGGCGGACCATCTACACGAGGCAGACGCTGTCGCCAGCGTAACCCCTCCTGTGCCTCAGACCGCCGCTGAGACCGCTCCCGCCGAACCTCCCACTCATTGCAGCCACGGCTATCGACTCTGAGAACGCCGAACCCGCTGCGGATACTGAAGATGCAGAAGTGAGCCCTGAGTGGACCCTCAAGTTTCAGGACTTCTGGGGTGAGGAGTACAAGAAGGAGATGACGACTGCTCTACCGAACATCGATGGACTCAGACATGACCCCCAAGATGAAGCCAACATTAACCTGGACCCTGAGCTGAGCAAGAAGGGACCTCCCTGTCAGCGCATCTACAAGAAGTCCGCAGAGGAACTCCGCCAACTTCGAGAACGCGTGGAGACTCTGATGTCCAAGGGCTACATCCGACCCTCTTCCAGTCCTTATGCAGCTCCCTGTTTGATGGTCCCTAAACCCGGGAACCCCAAGGAGCTGCGACTGGTGATCGATTACCGGCTCCTCAACCGCCAGACAGTTAAGGACAAGTATCCTCTCCCAGACATCCAGATGATGTTCGACGAGATGCAGGGTGCGAAGTTCTTCTCTTCGTTCGACGCGGTGGATGGCTTCTCGCAAGTACCGATGGCACCAGGAGATGTCGAGAAGACCGCCTTCACCACCCAGATGGGGTCATATGAGTGGTTGGTCATGCCGCAGGGGCTGCAGAATTCACCATCTCAGTACCAGCGACGGATGCAGCGGGCCTTGGGCCATCTCCCATTTGTCCGGATCTTCATCGATGATGTGGTCGTCTTCAGCAACACCGCTGCAGAGCACTACGAGCACGTCAAACAACTGCTCCTGACATGCAGGGAGAAGGGCGTCTTCCTCAAGAGGTCCAAGTGCCAGCTGTAGAAGAAATCCTTGCGGTTCCTTGGCCACTGTATCTCCGCAGATGGCTGCAGACCCCAACACGACAAGGTGGCTGCAGTGAGGGACTGGCCCGAGCTGGAGACGGTTACTCACGTCAGGCAGTTCTTGGGCCTAGCGGGGTATTACCGCAGGTTCATCCACTGCTTCTCCGAGATCGCTCAGCCCCTCACCCGGTTGACCAAGGCGGACGTACCCTGGGAGTGGGGTCCCATGCAGCAGTGGGCCTTCGAGGAGCTGAAGAAGGCCCTCACATCAGCGCCAGTGCTCGCCTTGCCCAACATTAAGGGTGCCGCAGACGGCACAGCGCCTTTCGTGGTGCAGACGGATGCTAGCGGCATCGCTCTTGGGGGAGTACTTATGCAAGACAATGGAGATGGTCTTGGGCTGCGTGTGATAGCATACGAGAGCCGCCAGTTCTCAGCCGCCGAGCAGAATTACCACACCGGCGAGCGTGAGCTAGGTGCTCTACACCACTGTACCACCGTCACCTGGCGGCATTACCTCATCTTCACCAACTTCCGCATCCAGGGTGATCACCGCCCCCTTGAATGGCTGATGGAACCTGGCAGAGAGCTTAGCCGCATACAGGCACGCTGGTACATGGATCTGGTGGAGGTGGGAGTCCCGAGAATGGAGTACATCAAGGGAGCGCTGCTGCTGGTACCAGACGCCCTGTCCAGAAGACCCGACTTCAAAGACAAGGACGTTCGCGAGGGGTTGAAGGAGGCAGGAGTGATCGACCCCACCTCAGACCTGCCGAAAGACCCTCTGGCAACGCTGGAGTCTGAATGCTTCTCCAGCTCACCACCCGCAGCTCATCCCCACTGGGCTCAGACGGTTGACTGTTGGCTCTCAGCAGTGGAGACCCTCTCCGTGGCGGAACAGGCCATGGACATGGGGGAGACCATCGCTCTCGTTAACCCGAAGCTCTATAAGGGAATGAAGGAGGATCACCTCGACTTCGACATGCCTAACTGGCCTGAAGCTGATACCACGAAGCCGACAGAAGCTCCACACCAACCCCCTGACAGAGCTCCACCTCAGATAAGGATAACGAGGAGCATGTCACGCGCTGGAAGAGCCTCTACGACCCCAGCGCCTCCACAGCTGGCGTCACCGAAGACGCGAACGCCATCACGAGCTGACGCATCGGAGGCGCCCACCGAGAAGGTGCCAGTGAGCTCACCACCCCCGCAGCAGGCGCCCCAGCAGTCAGCTCCATCCCCGGTCCTTCACCCGCAAAAACGGCAGACTCCCCCCGAAGACTCACAGAATTGGCGTGTCCGAGCAGAGTACTCCTCGAAGTACGCCGAGAAGTTTGGACCCTTCGATGTGGACGCCTGTTGTGACTTTGGCGGCCGCAACAGACAGGCGGATAGATTCTGGACAGACTGCCTTTCAGAGAAATGGAGGGGCCTTCGGGTTTGGTGTAACCCTCCATATAACTCCAAGCACATTACGGTGGAGGCGATTTTGAACAAGTATATCGCAGAATGGAAGGCAGACCCAGAAAACACCTCAGCAGTCTTCGTTCTACCAGATCACCAGTCCAAGCTCCCCGCGTGGCGCAAACTTTTCAGAAAGGCCAATATGCAGATCGTGGAGGTCATCCCTACTCACGATGATAAGGGCGAGCCCAATCAGTTCTTCGAGAACCCAGATGGGAAGGCCTTCGACCTTCGTTGGCCTGTTCTGATAGTACACGCCCCTCCCGCCAAACCACAGCCGGCACGCGTGAGACACCCGCGAACGGCCCCCGCTGTGATAAGGACAGGTGAGGCAGCAGCCTTCAGAGACGCAACCTCCCAGCAGTCGGACTCAAAGTTCCTGCGTGCGTTGAAAGCGGAGTACACCCGAGAGGGGACACTTCGTTCGCTGCGGGAGAAAGTGAAGGCGGCACCACACCAATGCCTACAGGACTTCAGGCTGGTGGGTGAAGTGGTTTGGAGGACCGCAGCAGGGAGATATCAGTTGGTGCTGGGGGAGGACTCTCCACTTCGAGAAGTAGTGATTCGCCATGCTCATGAGTCATTGTCCTCAGGCCATACTGGGCGAGACAAGACTCTGGAGAGGGTGCTGCGACGCTTCTATTGGCGTGGTGCCGCGGAAGATGTGGGCACCTGGGTTGCATCCTGCGCAGTGTGCCAATCAGCGAGACCGCGGGGAACTTACCCGGATGGGTTGCTAAACCCTCACAGCATCCCGAACAGGCCATGGCAGGATGTCGCGGTGGACTTCGTCACCGGCCTGCCGGTATCGGAGAGGGGCAATGATGCTTTCGTGGCCTTCACCTGCAAGCTGACGAAGATGGTCCACGTTGTGCCGATGAACTTCGGCGACAGCTCCGCAGCTGTGGTGGCCAGAATTTACTTTGACTCGGTGTGGCGCTTACATGGCGCGCCTATGAAAATTGTCTCTGATCGTGACCCGCGGTTTCAAGATGCTTTCTGGCAGGAACTCATGAGACTGATGGGTGTGAAAGTGGCTCGTACCACGCCGTACAACCCTCGGTCTGACGGCCAGGCGGAGCACAGCAACAGGGTTATTGAGGACATGCTCAGGTCCTTTGTTGACGCCAATGTGGAGGACTGGGATCTGTTCACCACTAACGTGGAGTTCGCGATCAATGACTCCAGGAGTGAATCTACTGGCTTCACGCCGTTTGAACTGGTGTTCGGGTTCTCGCCGCTGTCGCAGTTGGATCTTTTCCTGGAGGCCGCGCAGTCCACCGCTGGACGACGAACTGGGGGAGTAGGCACCGCACACGAAGTGGCTGTGAAATTTTCGTCGCAGCTGCGGGACGCCAGACAGCGGTTGGAGCTGGCTCAACAGCGACAGCGCGAACAGTTTGATCGCAGACACGGGCAGCGGGAGTATGCTGTTGGAGATCTGGTCTGGATAGAGGCGAAACACCTTACGGAGAAGGTGATGGATCGCTCCATCTGTAGGAAACTGACCAAGCGCTGGCATGGACCAGTTCCTGTGACCGAACGCTTCTTCAGCGATATACAGATGACCATGCCCGAGGCCGACAGAGGAGCTCCAGTAGCCTACCGCCTACGCCTCCCTCCTCACTGGCGGATTCACGACGTGTTCGCTCAACATCGCCTCAAACCGTACACCAGCGGTCAAGATGCTTTTGCCGCACGCGATCACCTAGCAGTACCTGAAGAGGTGGTAGTGGACGGTCAGAAGGAGGCACACGTTGAGCGTATCCTTGCACGTCGAGTGCGGTCTGTTCGAGGAAAGGAGGTGGAAGAGTGGAAGGTTCGCTGGACTGGCTACTCCAAAGCTCACGACCAATGGAGGACGCGTGACAAACTTGAACGCGGAAGTCCACTTCAACAACTTCGTGAATTCGAGCAAGCGAGACTGCACATGGAAGCGCAAGTCCGCGACGAAGCCACTCGGCGACGCGAGCAGCGTAGCCCCGGTTGGAGGTAAGGCGATCGACGCGTGCATAGCGAACGCGTATCTCACGAAAGAGGCGGTGGACGACATGGCGTGGAGCTACGAAGGGATCCGCTTCCTTCCGGACATGCTCACGGAGATGGCCATGGCCAAGGGCGGCGAATACCATGATTCTGGGACCACCCGGGCTGACGATTCATCCAAGGTGTGCCATCTCCTTGACACCGGCCACTATCTCGTCCGCGACGGTGTACCAACCGCTGCGTTGGCAAACGAGGAGGGGGGTCGTCTGCACCGGGAACTGGTGGGGTGCGTCCGATCCCTTTATGGCGATCACGCAAGCCCTTCCCTGGATGCCATGGACGTCCTTCGATTCTCGCGCATGCGAAGAGGCGATGAGGACTTCACATCCCGGGTTTACACCCGGGCAAAAACGCGTATCTCCTTCAACGTGGCTTTGAGTACATGCGCGGCCGACGCTTTTGAGTACGGCACCGTGGAGGCTTACTACTTGATCTTCCTGAAGCGTTCCGCCGAGAACTCCGCCGCCAACGACACCGTGTGCCGCCTGGCTATGGTGACCGCCTACCCCACTGTTGAGGACCTTACCATGAACAGCCGGGGCGTGTATGTGTGCAACGATGCAGAAAAACGTACCCTTCTCCTACCGGTAAGCCGTCTCGAAACCAAGGTCATTATCCATCGCCCACCTGGAAACCGCGTACCTCTACACGCGACTTACCTATGGCCGGGGATGAAAGCGGTACGTTGCAAGAAGCAATAGCGCAAGCTACTTCATCAGCTCCGCGCAGCAATCGAAGGAGGACACCGAACGCTTGCGCAGCTTCATCAGCTCCGTCCAGTTGCTCTGTGTAGATAGCGAATGCCTGCTTGCCACATGGAACGTATCTGTTCCAGTGGTACTTTTAGTAGCATCGGCAGTCCCTCTTAGCATGCCACGTGGAACAATCTGGAATTTCTGTTAATAGCTAGTGGTGCTAGTGTTAATATACATGCCACGTGGAACAATCTGGAATTTCTGTTAATATCTAGTGGTGCTAGTGTTAATAGTCATGCCACGTGGACGATCCGGTCAAATCTGTTAATTTATGACCGTTTACAGTCTGCCAAGTGTTAGTATCCGGCAAAACTGTTAATCCGAGTGCCACGTGTATGATTCCTATTAAAAGTGTTAATTTTCTGTTAATATTCCTCACATGTGTAACGATCTCGCGAGGGGGGCCTATTTCAACTCCCTCCGGCACCCCTCCGATTAAGTGTTAACATTCTGTTAAAATTGTGTTAATTTAACATTCTGTTAACATTCTGTTAACATTCTGTTAACATGAATTACATAATTCCTTAACTTTTTCCCAAGCCAATCATTATTTACCACCGGGATTTATACCACCAATATTAACAGTTCCTACCCGTTAACACTTTTTAACACATAATTAACACTTTTTAACACTTTATTAACAGAAATCCTCAGTGGTGTGTGGCCACCCGTTGTATACTAGCTTGTAGGTGTCATCTGTCTCCGCTGGAATGGCGGACCCCCAAGCCTTCCTCGCGCTAACCACGTTCTGCAGCAAGGCCAAAGTGCTAAAGGTGAACCCATGTCCATCCTCCAAAGAAAATACTCCTCCAGGCAAAACCACGAGCTGGTCCTTGGGGAGTTTCAGGGCCTCCTCCTTATCAGTAGGCAACAAATGCGCAGCAGTAAACTCGGTCAAGTCAGCGGAGTTTTCGAACTTAACATCTACTAGAATGTCCTAGTGACACAGTGAAAACGCTGAACGCCGTAGGGTTTGAGCGAGGCAATCGGGTATATCAAAAGATAGAATGAATACACGACTCTCAGGCTATCTAAGCTCTGAGGCCGTCACTAGGCAATCATATCGGGTGTCACAGTCTAAGCTACCGAAGTCGAACTACTGAGTACAGGTAGGAAGTCACTGTACTGTCACTGTCACTATCATACGTCATACGTGGTACTGAACTACTGAATCTCAGCACACCACCTCGGCTGAGGTGGCACACGAATGTGAAACAGGTAGCTAATGCAAACTAAGAGGTCCCCGTCCACGGATCAGAACAACATCAACCAAAGGGCCGACCTGCCGCCATCCCCGCTTCCGGCTAACCCTCTAAACCGAATGCAAAAGTACTAGTATATGCATGCCAACTAGGTGGACTGCCACAAGGATATGAAAATAGTGACTGGTCTCCGCCAGATCTCGCTCCCCGATAGATACTCTCATCCGATGCTGCTCAGCTCGACGGTCAACCAGTACTCGAGGTCATAGAAGATGTCAAAGAAGTACAGGATGTAGTCAAAGGCCAGAATCCAGTCAGATGTGCTTAAGGTCAGAGTAGAGCTGTCGGTGTCTAAGGTCTCATAGGGCAGGTCATAGGTACCAGTCTGTCCACGAACACAAAGTCCAGTCCAGAAGGGCACCACGTCAAAGGGCATCAATCCAGTCAGACCAGAAAGACCCCTTGCCCGACCGCTGCCGGCTCATAGGCCTGCAGCTCAGCCGGACAGAGGACCAGAGAACCTAGGAGTCACCCGCACCACTGGGGTGCGGGCGGATCACGTCCATGAAGGACTCGATCATGCTGATGATCACCCGCACCTTGTCCTTGAGCCCAGGAAGAGGCTTGGTGAAGATATCAGCCAGGTTGAGTAAAGTGTTGATGTAAACAGGCACTAGGTACCCAGCACACACCCACCCCCGAAAGCAGTGAAAACGGATCAACACATGCTTAATCTTGGTGGATAGCATGACATTCCTCAGAATGGAGGAGGCCGCCTGGTTGTCAATCATGACAGCCACCGGGAGCTCCAGCCTGGGAATGAAGGGTCCAGAGGTACCATACATGCCAGACCGCTGAGAGTGGTACTCCCGCGGACCGTCCTCGTAGCCCGTGCCATCATATGGTACTGGCACCGCGTGAGGCAGGGCATACAGGCTGCTGTCAGGAACAGGCTCAGCCTCCCGGTAGTGTAGGGGGGAGGCGGGGCCCATCTGACCATGACCCATAGCATGATTCTCGAAGAACGTGGCCGCCCTCTGCATCCAAGAAGTGTCAGCTGCAGGGAAGGCCGTAGACAGAGCCAGAGCAGACACACCCGGCTCCTGCTGCGTGATTCTGATAAATCCGAACATCTCCACAATCATATGGATAGCAGACATGGCCCGCTGCCCAACCACAGAGGCGGCCACATACTCAGATCCAGTGGAGGACATCTCAGCATCAGTCTGGCGGGCACACACCCAATGAAGCACCATGCCGTTGAGGAACACAATGCCCCCTGAGTAGGAGAGGCACCCGTTGAGTTTGTCACGAGCATGGTCAGCATCCGAATACACCTGTATTGTGAGCACAGAAAGCGGTGCACGGGGGTAAGCATAACGGATACGGTAGTGCCGTGTGAAGTAAAGATACTGAGCCACTCTCTGAAGTGCCTCCCAGGCCTGAGCCGAGGGGCATGAGGAGAACTGTGCCAGATATATGACTGAGTAATACACATCTGGCCTGGTGCACCGTGCAATCCGCAGCAGGGACCTAAGCAGTGAGAGATACGGGGTGACAAGGGTGAGATCAGGGTGCTCCGGCTTCTGGATAATGAGGTTCACATCCATCGGATTGTGAAAGGTTTTGGCCGGAAGCTTGAACTTGGACATGAGCTCCTTGATCTGCCTGGTTTGGGACAATGCAATGCCCCACCGATCATAGTCAACCGCAAGCTGCAGGACGGCTGTCATACGGCCA
>LGRX02030632.1:0-21043 GCA_001247695.2 Cymbomonas tetramitiformis | reverse complement strand
GAGGCCGTCACTAGGCAATCATATCGTGTGTCACAGTCTAAGCTACCGAAGTCGAACTACTGAGTACAGGTAGGAAGTCACTGTACAGTCACTGTCACTGTCATACGTCATACGTGGTACTGAACTACTGAATCTCAGCACACCACCTCGGCTGAGGTGGCACAAGAATGTGAAACAGGTAGCTAATGCAAACTAAGTGGTCCCCGTCCACGGATCAGAACATCATCAACCAAAGGGCCGACCTGCCGCCATCCCCGCTTCCGGCTAACCCTCTAAACCGAATGCCAAAGTACTAGTATATGCATGCCAACTAGGTGGACTGCCACAAGGATATGAAAATAGTGACTGGTCTCCGCCAGATCTCGCTCCCCGATAGATACTCTCATCCGATGCCGCTCAGCTCGACGGTCAACCAGTACTCGAGGTCATAGAAGATGTCAAAGAAGTACAGGATGTAGTCAAAGGCCAGAATCCAGTCAGATGTGCTTAAGGTCAGAGTAGAGCTGTCGGTGTCTAAGGTCTCATAGGGCAGGTCATAGGTACCAGTCCGTCCACGAACACAAAGTCCAGTCCAGAAGGGCACCACGTCAAAGGGCATCAATCCAGTCAGACCAGAAAGACCCCTTGCCCGACCGCTGCCGGCTCATAGGCCTGCAGCTCAGCCGGACAGCGGACCAGAGAACCTAGGAGTCACCCGCACCACTGGGGTGCGGGCGGATCACGTCCATGAAGGACTCGATCATGCCGATGATCACCCGCACCTTGTCCTTGAGCCCAGGAAGAGGCTTGGTGAAGATATCAGCCAGGTTGAGTAAAGTGTTGATGTAAACAGGCACTAGGTACCCAGCACACACCCACCCCCGAAAGCAGTGAAAACGGATCAACACATGCTTAATCTTGGTGGATAGCATGACATTCCTCAGAATGGAGGAGGCCGCCTGGTTGTCAATCATGACAGCCACCGGGAGCTCCAGCCTGGGAATGAAGGGTCCAGAGGTACCATACATGCCAGACCGCTGAGAGTGGTACTCCCGCGGACCGTCCTCGTAGCCCGTGCCATCAAATGGTACTGGCACGGCGTGAGGCAGGGCATACAGGCTGCTGTCAGGAACAGGCTCAGCCTCCCGATAGTGTAGGGGGGAGGCGGGGCCCATCTGACCATGACCCATAGCATGATTCTCGAAGAACGTGGCCGCCCTCTGCATCCAGGAAGTGTCAGCTGCAGGGAAGCTAGGCCGTAGACAGAGCCAGAGCAGACACACCCGGCTCCTGCTGCGTGATTCTGATAAATCCGAACATCTCCACAATCATATGGATAGCAGACATGGCCCGCTGCCCGGCCACAGAGGCGGCCACATACTCAGATCCAGTGGAGGACATCTCAGCATCAGTCTGGCGGGCACACACCCAATGAAGCACCATGCCGTTGAGGAACACAATGCCCCCCGAGTAGGAGAGGCACCCGTTGAGTTTGTCACGAGCATGGTCAGCATCCGAATACACCTGTATTGTGAGCACAGAAAGCGGTGCACTGGGGTAAGCATAACGGATACGGTAGTGCCGTGTGAAGTATAGATACTGAGCCACTCTCTGAAGTGCCTCCCAGGCCTGAGCCGAGGGGCATGAGGAGAACTGTGCCAGATATATGACTGAGTAATACACATCCGGCCTGGTGCACCGTGCAATCCACAGCAGGGACCCAAGCAGTGAGAGATACGGGGTGACAAGGGTGAGATCAGGGTGCTCCGGCTTTTGGATAATGAGGTTCACATCCATCGGATTGTGAAAGGTTTTGGCCGGAAGCTTGAACTTGGACATGAGCTCCTTGATCTGCCTGGTTTGGGACAGTGCAATGCTCCACCGATCATAGTCAACCGCAAGCTGCAGGACGGCTGTCATACGGCCAATATTCTTGCTCTTGAATGCCGCCTGGAAAGCTGCCCAGAAAGCCTGGTGGAAGGCATCATCACATGTCAGCCCGAAGTCATCAACGTAGACAGCCACGAAGGCCACGAACACAGAGGTCACAATATAGTATAGGCACGGGTCATATGTGGACTGGGTGAAGTGCATTCCCTGATAGGTGAAGGACTTCATGAATTTGTTGGCCAGCTTCTGTCAGGAAGCACCAGCCGTCCGTAGCCCGTAGAGAGCATAGAGCAGCTTGGCATAGCCATATCTGCCCTTATACATATACCCAGAGGGGAACCGCACATATATAGGAACCTCCAGACGGGCATGAACAAAGGCCTGACTGACGTCAAAGTGATATACCATAACCCCCATACCAGCAAAGATAATAGACAGGATGAAGAGAAGGCGGAAGGTGGGCAGGTCTGCTACCGTGCATGCGGTCTCAGCTTGGGTGTAGCCCCAGTGCCACGTGGCAGCCACGGCCATCCGAGCTTTATGAATCTGGACGGGCGGCAGACCATCCCGCGGCTTCCAGGGCTTATTCAGCACAAAGATGGTGCTGGTGGCGATCTCACCGTCGGGTAGCACCTCCACCGGCTCTATCTTACCCTGGTCAATCAGAGGCTGCACCTCCCCACCGGTGATAGCCTCCTCCCACTGAGCCCCATCAGGCATAGACAACGCCTGGCGGTACCCACCCGGCAGTGGCAGATCAGGAGCCGCAGTGTGGTATAGGCGCTCGGCGAGGTCAGCAGAGATATGACAGAAGCTGAGGGTGCCGCTGGCAGGCAATGCACCGACCGTGTCCTCTGGTGGGACCACATAGTGCGGAAGGAGCCACTGGTCCTGCTCCGGATGGTCGGAGAAGGGAAGGTGGCAAGCACTGTGGGTATCAGGGAACACCACCAGACTGGCACGGAGGTCCATGGCATAGGCACGTGGGGCAGTCACGTCACCGTAGGCCATAGGCCGGAAGAGCACCCCATAGGACCTGGACCGCCTCATGTCCGTCGACACAATGAGTGCCGGATACAGCGGATCACCGCGGGCCTCGCTCCTTAGCCTTAGCCAGAGTCCAGAGCGGGTAGTATTGGTTGACACAGTCAATGACCCTGCGGCGGTCCAGCCAGTGGACCAAGTCAAACCAAGCAGTGCCCGCAGGGTCAGCCATGACATACTGCTGGGCGGTGGTCCAGAAAGTGTCGGCTGAACCAGTGTCAAGCAACTGTACGGTGGCATAGGTCTCACCGTCCCGGGTGTCATAATAGGCAGCCACGGAATGGACCGTCACCACCATGTCAGTGGTGTAGTCCCCCCGCCCACGGCTCCGGCCTGTCACTGGGCACGGGTGCGGAGTGCTGCTCGTCGGGAGCGGGGGCAGGGAACGATGACATCACCTGCCCGAACTCCGAATAGTTCCGGATGAAGTCCGGCCGGCCCTCGGAAACAACTTTGTTTCTCTCCAGGTCCAGCACCTTGTAGGCCGAGGACCTGAGGCTGATGCCCACAAACCGCCCCTGCCAGGCCCGGGGGGTCCGCTTCTTGGAGACCCCCGGATGGCGGGCCCGGATCTGCTGAGCATCCATGGCCACAGTGCACAGGGTGCCGAATATCTCGATACGGGAGTAGGTAAAGTGATAGCCCATAAGGTGATAGAATGGCACCACGGCGTCCCGCCCATGAGGCAGGATATCCCATAGCAGGCAGGCATGACCGTCTGCAAGAGGCCAGTAGGTGAGGTCCATACCAGCTGTCTCCAGGAGTGCACGGGAGACCGACGAGATCTTACCAATCACATATTCAGCCATGAAGTTCTGCCAGTGCAGGGTGGGTGACGACTGCAGGTGTTTGATGCCATGGTGTTTGTACAGAGCCTGTGCTGCAGGGTCACACAGCTCCGGGGCACAATCAGTGCGGAGAGCCAGGCCAGTGCAGGCAAAGCCGTGATGAACAACATCTGCCAGGAACTGAGCCAGGATGAAGCTGTATGCCGACTTCTCAGCAGAGAAGTAGCAAAGTGTAAACCTCACAGTGAACTCCACAAAGGTCCAGCGGTACCTCGACCCGTCATAGCCAATAGGCGTGATCGGGCCTGTAGCATCAGCCGCCCACATAGATCCAGGCTTCTGAGCCTTGTATCTGTCAGCCGGAGGGTGCTTCGGACTCGGCTGCACCGCCCGCATACGGGCACACACAGCACAGGCCTCAGCACAGGTCCTGTGAGCCAGCAGCTGCTCCCGGGTAACTGTAGTACCAGGCCGGGCAATCTCAACACCAAGGTCCATGAGCTGAGCCAGCCTGAGACCATGAGCATGAGCATATGCGGAATGGCACCACCTCTCAGGGGTGAACCTCATGGACGTGTACTGATCACGGTAGATGATAGCCACCGGGAACGGGGTACCAGCAATGAAGACACGGTCCCCCCCGCCCTCCGAGCCAGCCGACTGAAGGGGCCGTCCAGCATAGGTGTGCTCACGACGGTAGCTGAATATGCCCTCTGTGCCAGCCGGATACACATGTAGTACCTCCCAGTGAATAAGGTGCTGCCTGAAGGTACTGAGGTGTGACTGGGGGATCAGGAAGAGGAATACCGTGTGCTCGGGGTCGGTTGCAAAGTCCCGGTTTGCCTTCTTGAGCATCCGCTCACAGGTGAGTCTGTCAAAGGGCGGGTTGCCGTATATATAGGCACCGGCCCAGAGGTGACCCCAGCAGGAATCAGACAGTGAATACCTGACTGGGCAGGTCTGGTTGTTACCCACGCCGGGGGGGAAGTCCAGGGAAGATATCTTCCGGTGAGTCGGTACGGCCCCAAATCAAATTTTCCTTCGGCCCGCCTTCGGTCCGCCCGGTCCAAACTATAAAATGCCCGCCGCAGGCGCGAAAATTTTAATATTAAGTATGGGGAAATGTAAAAATTGTAAAATTTTCATCAAAATTTTAGAAGTTTGCGCCAAATTGGTTCGGCCCCAAAGCAATTTCTCTTTCGGCCCCTCTTCGGCCCGGGCCTCATTTTGGCGACTCAGTTCGGCCCGGGGCCGGCCAATCGGGGTAAGATATCTTCCCTGGGGAAGTCGTCTCCGAAGAGGGAGATGTCAAAGTTGTGTTCCCCGGTCTTGGCCAGTGCAGCGGGCGAGCCCTTCAGGAAAGCCCACTTGGCATACTCTGAGCGGGCCCACATCCAGTCACAGATCTCACCGGTGCGGACACGTGAGACAGTCCGGGTGAGTGCACTGGCGGCCCCCTCAGGGACCTCCGCCCACATATAGTCCGTGCGAGAGTCAATGATCCGATAGACACGGCCAGTAGGCAGGTGGGTGTACGTGAGGGATACAAGGTCAGGGGACCCGAAGCCGAGGGATAGCATAACCCGAGAAGACAGGAGAGTGCGGCAGCCAGCCTTATAGTGTGAGTTTGGGAGAACGAAGTGGTCGATGGCTCCGTCCTGGATACAGACCCCATAATACAGATGGAATGTCACAGTAGCATCCGTCCTGTGAGCCCCAGCCGTGACCATAGTGAAGGCCACCGTACGGGTGTAGTCCACGTCGGTGCAGGCCGACAGGTCCCCGCACATGACACATGTGGCTCCAGAGTCACACACGATGCCTCTGTCAACCCGGACGGGTGCAGGGACAGCACTGGCCAGAGAACTGAATCCAGAAGCAGCCCACTCCTCGTCGGGTACATACAATGGAACTGACTCCGCACTGCCATAGACCAGAATACCAGTATAACCAGCGGGTACCAGAGGGTAGACCACCGTAACTGACCCAAGCTGACCAGACAGTACACCAAGCTCCACATAAGCATAAGTACCCACAGCATAACCAGAGACCAGACATAAGCCGGTATCACCGGTAGCCAGTCCATCAGCTGAGAAAAGCTGACCAGCATAACGGCCGACGGACCCCCCCCTGCTGGTGGGGTAAGCTGACTGACTGACTGACTGACTGACTGCCTAACTGACTGCCGCAGACCCAGAGAGTACCCAAACAGTAGTGCCGAGGTACACAGGGCCAGGCTACAGATAACCAGAACAGCAGTCCAAGTATACTACCCCTTAACTTTTATTCAGGGGCTGAACTTTTATTCAGGGGCTGTATTTTCACACTGAGAAATAAACGTGGTAAAATGGTGGTAAAATGTGGTAAACTGGTGGTAAATTGTGGTAAATTGGTGTTTTACCACCATTACACTAATCGTGGCGATATAAATCCCGTGGGTAATTTCCTATTGGTAACGTGGAAGAATTCTAACACGATTTTACCACATTTACTTATAGCGCGGTAATTATATATTATTGTTTACCATTGCTTTATATAATTTACCACGGTACCCCCCTACGACCGGTAAATTGACCCCCAATGGTAAAATTACCACATATGACCGGTAAATTTACCACGGTATGACCACGGTTGGACACGTGGCAGGCAGGATGCACTGTGATACGGACACGTGTGCAAGATTAGTGCACGTGGCAATCAGGAATGGAATGTTACATAACTGTTACCAGATATGCTAGGTAGGTAAGTATGAGGCTTGGCAAGTCCCGGCCCCGTCCTGGGCTTTGCAAGTAAGGTCACACTAGAAGCAATAAGGAGAAAGGAAGGAAGGACGCATGCTGCTGGTTTCTAGCTTGCCGTTGCTAAGGTCTTGAGCATCGTGCAGATTTCATTCCTGGCCAAAGGTAGATGGCGTGGAGGGGGATTTTAAATCCCGGAGGACGGTGGCAGATACACTTGGTCTCAAGGCGTGACGCCGGCATCAGCAGGGTATGTTTGGCATCCTCGTTCAAGACAAAGACGGCACGGCTGTTCATGCGCGCGTTTTTATAGTCGGGTATGCCGTCACCATGGCTAGACGGCACACAGCGCAATGTGTGGCCGGGTCCCAGATCAGATAGTAAGCTTCCACGCGGCCGTATTCAAATGCATCGGCTTCAGAGGATGCTAAGGCTACGTTGTAGGAGATTCTGGTTACTGCCCTGGTGTACATCGTGGATGTGAAGTCCTCGTCGCCGTGCCGCATTCGTGGAAAACATAGGACGTCCAAGGCGTTCCGTTCTAGCTCGTATCGCTCACCGTGTATGGCACGCAAGGAAGCCGCCAAGCCCGGCAGCAGCCTTCCTTCCGCATCGGCGCTTAGCGCGGATACAGCCACGCCACCGCGGATGATGTGATGACCGACATCCATGAAGTGACACGCGAGCCCCAGGTCATCGCGGAAACCCGGGCCGTCCTCTTTCACCGAGTGCGCGACATAGTCTGGAAGGAACCGGATCCCGGGGTACAAGTGGGCCATGTCATCTACACGGTCTTTCAGCAAGTAGGCGTTACCGATGCATGAATCGATGGCCTTCCCCCCACCGGCTCCGGCACCACCCCCTTCGCCTCCCCCAACAGGCGCTCCACCCATAGCTCGATGTTGGAGCTGACAACGCCTACCTTCTCCTCTTGCTTGCACAAGTGTACCACGGCTAGGCGTAGATTCAGCGTCAGCATGTTCATAGGGCACTCGTTCTCAATAATGACAGCGAACTCCCTCATACGCAGCTCCGCTTGTGCGCGAGCCTCTGCGCGGTCTTCGATTGTGCCGGCGCACACCTGCCGGATGAAATATATCACAGCCTCCCTCAGCTTCCACCAAGCCCTGTCCAACTCTGGGTTGAGACTCTCCAGGACGTCCATGAATACCAGCGGGCTGAATATCAAAATGAAGTTGAGCCAGTCTTCCATAGTGTAGTTCCCTGCAAACAAACCAAGCGTTCCGGGCGACATCAGCATGCATGCACCGTTCAATCAATGGTCGACCCATACAACGGGCCGGCCCATGCACACAATGCACGTAGATCTCGCATGCATGGGAAGAACAGCTTTCCTGCAATCATGCCTGCCAGCACACCTACCTGCATATTGCACCACGTCCCGGTACTCACGGTGCATGTCGTGCGGGGCACACAGCCCTTTGCCGTTCTTCTGTAGCTGCTTTAGCTGCGCGGCGTTGAAGTAGCACGTGGCATCGCAGTTGGGCACCTTGTGACGGAACATCTTTACAGTACTCTTCACGTCATACAGTGCATGAAAGGCAGCACGTATGCCGACATGGCGGTGAAATATTCCAGGGCCTCCAGGGGACCCTTACCGTAGCGCCCGGTCCGCATGGGATCAGCGCCCTCCTGTGTTAGCTTGATTAGTTCCTCGTGGTCCTCCTGGGTTAATAGCACCGACGGGTCCCAGGCATAAACCGTCTCCCCGTCCGGTAAATAGCTTTGTGCGATAGCCTTGGCATAGCCTAGGCAATACATCCCACCAGTTGGTCCGGGGGTGCCCTCCCACAGGCTCAGGTAATCGTTGCGTCTGGCAGCCACCGGAGCGAACCTTCCCAGATCGTTCCGCGCAACGGTGTCACAGTAGCACAGCACCAGAAACACACTGAACTTATCATGCCACTTGCCAAAGTAACCATCGTATACTCGGAACGGCGTGCCTTTGTCGTCAGCGTGCCCGTCGCGTAAATCCTTGAGCTCCTTCACGAGGCGCTCTTGGATCACGTCATTGTTCTTCCAGTGCTGCCTAGGCCCCGGAACCACAATTACGAGCCCGGTAAATTCCATCCTAACCCGATCCTGCGAACACCCGCATGGATGCACCGTCAGTCCTCCCTTCCTCAATCACCGGGAAGCCTTCACAGCCAGACACGCTAGCAGGTGTACAACCTACGGCACGCAAGGCGGGACGCAGTGCACCTTGCATACGCCTACATTGCAGAAGCAGACCAGCCGCACGCGCCACGCGCCTGATTCGGCGCGGAGCGGAGCAGCCTCACCGCACCCTTTGTCCCTGGGTCCTATGGTCCTTGCATGCACACTCTGCACCTTTCTACTGTACGCGCACCCTCGCCCATCCCTCCCCACCCACGACTCGCAGCGCCGAATCAGGCGCGTGGCGCGTGCGGCGCTCTCCCCGGCGCCGTGCCTTATGCTGCTTCATCTGCGTTGCTCCACGGTTGCGCACTCCACTCGCAGGTCAGGCGGACATCCAACCCCTCGCTATAAAGTACCAATATGACCCCTAAGACTCCACTACCTCGCACGGAGCCCGCAGGCGATCCCGCCTCGAGGGACCTCGCCGCGGGCCCGCGGTGGCAATCCGCCTCGAGGGGGACCCCCGTTCTCTACCTCGCACGGGCCCACTTGAGGGCAATCCCGCCTCGAGGGACCCCCTAA
This sequence comes from Cymbomonas tetramitiformis, assembly GCA_001247695.2. Lineage (NCBI taxonomy): Eukaryota > Viridiplantae > Chlorophyta > Pyramimonadophyceae > Pyramimonadales > Pyramimonadaceae > Cymbomonas > Cymbomonas tetramitiformis. The sequence continues at coordinate 11,901 of LGRX02030632.1, read as the reverse complement.
AGGCTTCTCTCGCACGGAGCCCACGGAGGCGATCCGCCTCGAGGGACCCTTACGTAAGACATCTCTACCTCGCACGGAGCCCGCAAGCAATCCCGCCTCGAGGGGACCCCTAAGACTTCTCTACCTCGCACGACTCGCAGCGCCGCTGCTCACCCTTTGGCCGCTGATTCGCAACCGCAGATGAAGCAGCCTAGAACACGGCGCCGGGGAGAGCGCCGCACGCGCCACGCGCCTGATTCGGCGCGGAGCGGAGCAGCCTCCCCGCACCCTTTGTCCCTGGGTCCTATGGTCCTTGCGTGCACACTATGCACCAATCTACCGTACGCGCACCCTCGCGCATCCCTCCCCATACTCGACGTGCATTTCGGGTTTGGATTCGGACTCGAGATTCTCCTACGAGTCATGTGGAAGTAAGGGCGAAGAGTCGGTAGGCACTTGCCCCGATTTGTTCTCCGACAATGACGCCGGATCCATGATGGAAGACATCGAGGACTGGTGGAATGCAGACGATCCAGCCAAGCAAGACGTACATGCGGCCACAAAGAGCCTCATTGAGACAATGATGTCTTTAAGTGCAGCAATGGTGAGCTCTCAAAACGCGTTAGGACATGTTTTAGACACGCTTAACCTGTTAAAGATAAACTATGTGTGTTCACATACATTATCAAACATAGGTCCACATTCTCAAAGTTCTTCGATGGAATTCATGGGCGTTCTACACAGGCGCCCGCGGAAGACCACGACGCAGTCCCACCCCCCGTCAACACGTTGGACCTCCTTGTCGATTTGCTTGAATGGAATAGTGAGGGCAAGATGTCGCAAGACTCTCTCACCAAGCTCTTCTCCATTATGAACAAGCACTTTGGGGAGCTACTCCATAACTTTCCAAGTAGCTTCCAAGCTGCATGGAAGAACTTCGAAGCCTTCGACGCCCCCCCCAACAGAGTGGACTTGTGTGTGAATGGGTGTGTATTCTTCGAGGGGCCGCATGCTAACGATGCCGTGTGCCCAAAGTGTAAGGAGGCCCGATGGGAGGCGTATGGCGAGACGGGAGAGGTGGACGAGGGCAAGGGTCGGCGAGCGCGATCACAATTCTTTTGGTGGTCTATCGCAGATATAGTCCGACGTGTGTACGCCAACCCACAAACGGCGGAGTTGATGCGCGCTCACTCGCGGCATACACCACCAGAAGACGGGTCATTCCGCACCATCTGGGGTAAGCAACATGCCTTTAATATGTCGTTAGTATGTTGTTAACGTGTGTGTTGTGTGTTATGCACAGACTAAGCGTGTACTAACCGACGTGGATGCATATGTTTTGTCGATTGCGTTAGGATGTCTCGTTAGTATGTTGTTAGGAAATAAATGGTGTGTAATATGTGCACTAAACGCGCCCTACTGATGTGTATTCCTGCGTGTTTTCGATTGTGCTCAGACGCGGAGGAATGGCAACATCGCAAAAACGTGCGACACAGGGACTTTTTCGAGGAGGCCAGGAACATACTACTCATATTCAGCGCCGATGGGGCGGCGGTGTGGCAAAACAAGGCAGGGGTATTTCCAATGTACTTCCAAATCTTGAACCTACCCCCCGAAATCCGCACCAAGTACGAGTGCATGGAGCTCTATGGACTGATCGCCGGTCAACACCCAGCCAACTGTCAGTTACTTTATGGTAAAATGGTGGACGAACTGATCACCTTGTGGGATGAAGGCTTCATGTGTTGGGATTCCTACGAGGACGAGCACGTGCGATTGAGGGCCATGCTCTATGCTATACTCATGGACTACAAAGGAGCGGTGGAAGCGGCCAGCGTCATGGACGTCGGTGCGTATGCGGGATGCATGAAGTGCAAAATTTGGGGGACTTATTCAACAGCTATGAGAAAGATGTTGTATTTGTTCAGCAAGCAGACACCGCCAGGTAAGAACGAACGAATGCCCTGTAATAATAGGGGTATAGTACACTAAGTTAACCCTATGCATACGTAAAGCACGTATTAACGCCAGTTTGGGTTCATGTTTGCATATTCAGTGTTCTTATGTTTCTTTCACAGGTCCACCTGAGTTGCGCAAGGACGAGGAGTACAAGAGGCAGGCTCGAACCCACGAAAATCTTCGAGATAGTGGAGACCCGGATCTTTCAGGAGACCACTTGCAAGAGAGCATGCGACGGACGGGCGTCAAGTTTTTGAGCGAGTTCGCGCGATTGGGGTATTTCAATATCGTGCGGGACTTTTTGCTAGATGGCATGCATGATATCATGAACCTCGTCAACCGAATTGCTACTAGCTTGCTCGGTCTTGACTTCACGGATGCAATGCGTCAGCACGCGAAAGACGACGGTGCCCACCCCACGTGGCACGCGACGACTAAAGTGAAGAATGCAAAAGGTATGTGATTTTGTACTTAGAGTGTATTTAGGAGGGACGTATCGCGTTAAGACCATACTAAGAACACTTTAACTTACAAGAGGGGATGAACCGCTCTGCAGGTGAGATGGTGGAGATGTACAAGATGACGCACGGTCCTTTCGCGATTCCGCCACGCCCAAACAAGGCGTCAGCAACCTTGCGTTCGCTGGAGACCGCTCGTAAATGGATGGGCGTTATGAGGCCGACGAAACGTTGGGGACAAGGGCACAAACGAGTGTTACGAACCACCGCCGACAAGAAAGCCGCCAAGCACATTCGGGCCCATGATGCCTTGAAGCTCATACAAAACTCAACACTGTCGACACTCAGCGCTTGGCCACGGGATGATGGACATCCAAGAAATGACTTGGCAAAGCTGGTGGGCAGGATGACCTTGATCGTGCGCGAGCTCACGACCGAACAAGTGAAACCTGAGGTAAACAATAACATTAGTTTAGTGTGCGTTTAGTACACACATGACAACTTAAGTACGTACTAAAGAACCGATTTGTGTTTGTAGCAGGACATGGAGTTGCTGGCAAACGAAATTAGGTTGTTTTTTCAAGACTTGGAGTCCAGCGGTGCGGCGTATGCGTGGTCTGTGATCAACACTCACATGTTTTCTCACATGGTCGAGCAACTTCAAAGGTATGGCCCAATGCGGGAGATATGGATGTACGCCTTCGAGTCCTTTAATGGTTTCCTCAAAAGGATCGCGAAGAACAACGCCTTCCCCGTGCAAAACATCATGTTCAACGTGAAGCGGTCAAAGGTTTTGCGTGTTGTGCGCGGGCTGATGCTCCACTTGAAGCGGGCGGGCAACACTCCGCGGCCGGTGGCTCCGATTACGATGGGGCGTCGTCCGGGTATTCGCGTCGATGTTTCGTCCGAGGGAAAACGTGTTGTCCTAAAAGACGACGACATCAAGGACTTGAGGGTTTGGATGCAGACTGCAATTCCTGCTTATGCGAAGCTCAGGGAGAAATGGGAAAGATATGTGAATGAGGCGCGCAGGTGCGTGGAGTAGACACGCCCACACAGTACGTGCTTATTGATTTAGTATACCGTTAAGGTACACAAAATGCATAAAGGGTGTCTTAGGGTACCCTTTAGAGCACTAACAACGTTATTTCTTATGTTCATTTGGCATGCTAATATACACCAAAACATGTAGATATAGGTCGAGATATAGGGCATGTACATCTATATCTTGGACTTTCGGACCGCTTGGATGAAATTTCATTCGCACAAAAGTGAGACTTTTGGGGATTTCCGGGTGAAAGAAATACTCACGAGTGAGATATATATCGTTCATACATACCGGAATATCCTAGTTCACTAGATATCAGAGGGTCTCGAACTGTGTCTGGATAAACTCTCATAATAATATAAACCCTAAGCTAGATATACCCCGAACGGTCTCGCAACGGTAACGGAGTCTAGCCTACCTGTGACACAGCGTGTGTCACAGCACGAGCCTACAGATCAGTCAGCAGTCCAGTGTTGGCCTAGGGGTCTGTCATAGGGGCCTGCACCGGGACTCCCAGTCAGGGCTGCCTATACAGATTCCAGCACACCACCCCAGCACTGCGGGTGGTGACTGGCTAGGAGAGTCAGAAATGTAAGTTGCTAGGGTAGAAGCCGGGTTGACAGGTCCTAACTGCTAATCCAACTGTGCCATTCTGATACACAAATTGGAACCCTCTAGCTAGTACAAGAGCAAAAGCATACAGGCAATGAGTGTCCTGCTAAACTACTGAAAAGGTCTGCACCAGCAAGTCAGATTGAAGAATACAAAGTTGTCAAAGTAAAAGCATAAACCAGATCGAAGACCAAGTTGAGGTCAAAGCTCATCTCAGCACACCACCAGAAAATTGGTGTACTGCCAGAACCAGAAGTAAACTACTCGGGGTCAAAGGTCAGAGGAGCACCGTCACCACAATGCCCATCGTGGCCGATCGCAGTACTGCTCTCCAGTGGGTCAGGCGGTCGGTGAGCCACCGTCGCGGCACCCAGGGAGTGCAGCACCGCATCCAGAGTGACGGGGTCCAGCTCCGTGATACCAGAGTAGATACATAAATCACCCCTGCACAGCACAGGCTGCGGCGCAGCCCGACCCGATACCTGCACAGGGTCGATCTCATTGGCCGCCGTGTAGGCGGCAGCTCCCACTCCCATGACAGAAATCAAGAGAAGGAAGGAAAGAAGGAAGGACATCCCCCACATACCCGGCTGAGCGGGGAAGCCCCATGGTGGCTTGCCGCAACCAGAGGTGCGGTGAGCACCGTCACGCCAATCCCCAACGGCACCACCAGAGGGAGGTGCGCGGGCCGCGGGCTCCGACGCATGATTTGCCGAGATGGCAGGAGCCCGCGGCTGGCGCGCGTGATCCGCCAAGACAGCCTGCGGTCTCAGGCTGAAGCTGCCGTCGGGGAGGTCCTCGTAATCATCTGTGTCGTAGCCAGTCAGATCGACCGGCACAACCGCGGCGTGGCTGACATTTTCCACGGCGCCCTTGAACTCACCGTCCGTGCTCGCCGTAGTGGTCACCCGTGTCGATTGAAGGGACACGGGTTCGCCGTAGCCGTAGAGCTTCAGGAGCTCCTCCTCGTCCTCCAAGACAGGCATAGCAGGGGCCGGCACGGCGGATGCCGATGCCGCCGCACCACCTGCCGGAACCTGCTCCTCCGGTGTGTCACCTGCCTCGGCAGAGTCACACACCAGAGCCGAAGCCTGCGTGCCAACACCCCCAGACGGCAGGAAGGAGGCGTGAGTGTAGTGCACCTTAGGCTCAACGGCCGCGTTGACCTCCGCCGCGAGGTCGTCCAGCCGTCGGAGGATGTCCTCACCGGGCGTCCCCGTCACCGGCGGCACCGCGTCCACGGAGAAGCCGTAGGCGGACACGTCAATGCCCCCCACAACGCCTCCGCAAAGCACCGCTGGCGGGCCGTACACCGTCGCCGCACGGGCAAAGGCGTCCGCCCCCTCACCCGCTGCTTCCTGGAACACGGCACACATGGCGAGGGCGTGCACGCCCTCCGCATCCTCGTCGTCGATGGGAATGCAGAAAGCCGCGGCCGTGCCAGGGGAATGTTGGCGACCGCCAAGAGGGCAGTCGCGGTAGAAATGATAGAGCTCCTTACCGGATTTCTTGCAGCGAATACAGAGCGGTTTCGCCCGCTGCTCGTCGCGATCGAAGCCCACGGCGGGTGGGTTGTTCACACCCATGCGAAAGCCCCGCTGGGGCTGCCCCTGCCGCTGCGGCTGGCGTCCCTGCGGCGGTCGCTGCCCGTGCTGCCGCTGCGGCGGATCCCGCTGCCGCTGCACCACCGGCTGAGCCGCCCCGCACTGCCGCTGCACCAGCTCAGTCAACTCCTGGATCTTGCCGAGGAGCACCTGGTGCTCGTCGCTGGAGAGTAAAGCCGACGCGCCACCAGAAAAGGGGCTGGCCAGGGCAGCCTTCCCGGCTTCCGTCGCTGCCCATGCCTGGTAAATCTCAACCACGAGAGCGCGAAGGGCACCGAGGGAAACCGTCGCAAGATCGGCCACCATGGGATAGCGCACCTTAACCGCGGCGTAGAACACCGGGTCAAGCCGGGTGTACAAGCTGAGCTTCCTGGTGGCTTCGGTGGGCGTCCAGTCAGCTGCCTTGTTGTCCCGCACCAACCGCTGCTCTCGAGCTAGAATAGGTTGTGGGTCAACGTTGGCGGGATAGCTGAGAGCCGCATGCTCCTGCTGGAAAGACTCCCGTAACGCCACAGGAACGCAGCGCTTGATGATGTCCACCAGAGCACGCCGTCCATCTCGGTCAGCAGATGCGTCCGTACCCGCAAGCCAGACGTGGGCGTTGCTGTGTTTTTCGATGACCAGCTGGAGCACGTCGTAGAGCAAGCCGTTGACCTTGCTCACCACCAGAGCCAGAGGCTCGTCCAGATCGAACGAGGTCAGCTCCAGCCCAGCGGATGCGAACTCCGTACGAAGCTGCACCACCATGTCGGAGAGCAGGTTCGCGTCAGTCGTGCCGCTGAAATAATGCTTCTTGTCCCCAAGGATATCCTCGCGGATACCCTTGGCCCAAGACCGATGCAGCCGCTGTCTGTAGATCTCGTCAACGAGCTTGGACTGCTCCTGCAAATACTTCCTGGTGGCAACGTCGGCGTCCACGTTGGAAGTAGGTGCGGGATACGCAAAAGTCGGTGTCTTGACCGTCGGCGTGTTGCGCACCGCGTCGGTCAGCCTCAGAGAGGCATCGATGTCGGAGTCCCTCATAAGGGACCTTTTGGATCTCGTAGAAACCATCACGTAGAGAGCCTGATGGGAGGTGGTACGCTGGGGCGCGTAAGGGTAGCGGCGTGGGGAGAATGCGAGTGCACAGCCACGCGAAGAGCGGTAAGACCATGGCAGCGAGGGGCACTGGAAGACGAAGTCGAGGTCGACGGTGCTGCAGTCACCAGCCCAAGAAACGGTGGATTGCTGGATCAAGGCAAAAGGAAAACCGTACAAGGACATTGCGTCGACAAAGTCTGATCCAGGTCGAACCCCCATAGCCGCCGATCAAACACTCAAAAGCTGCTCATCCCAAATTTCCCACGCGCACCCAAACGCGCCGGTGCGCACCACCTACCAAAGCGGCTGTTTTAGCCAATCATGGCCAAAAGCAATGTGGAATATAGCGTGGATGGGGCCACGACCTACCGGAATATCCTAGTTCACAAGATATCAGAGGGTCTCGAACTCTGTGTGGATAAACTCTCATAATAATATAAACCCTAAGCTAGATATACCCCGAACGGTCTCGCAACGGTAACGGAGTCTAGCCTACCTGTGACACAGCGTGTGTCACAGCACGAGCCTACAGATCAGTCAACAGTCCAGTGTTGGCCTAGGGGTTTGTCATAGGGGCCTGCACCGGGACTCCCAGTCAGGGCTGCCTATACAGATTCCAGCAATACATGTGCCGAGTAGCGAATTAAGTATTGGGGATGCATATGCTCGTGGCCACAAAAAGCGTTGGCGAGCGATTGTGACAATATTTATTCATGTAGGTGACTGATATGTAAGTTTTGAAGCATATGGTTTGTTGCGATATCGCAACACATAGCAGCTTAGGGGTTTCGATATCAGAACAGTAAAAAGTCTCAGATTGATAAAAGCGATACACATAAATACTAACGGGTGTTTCCCGTCTACTGGTGACGGTCATCCAACCTACTATAGGAAGTGACAAGTGACATATTTGACTGTCGGTGTGTCACATCCAGCAATACATGCGAGAGTGTACATAGGTGAAGCAAGCGCGCATGCGGACAACTTCCGCCCCTTATTTTTTCATCGTAAGGTCATCGTAAGTTGAGCGTCAGTTCAGCATAAGTCAAGCGTAAGTTCAGCCCCTGAGTACGTAAAGTCAAAAATGTTTGCTGTAATGTCATTGAAAAATACCTTGGTTGGCGAGGTCTATTGGACGGAGAGGTGTTTTGCGAGAAGGACCGGAGAGGTGTTTTGCGCGAACGTTATATCTCGGGCCTGAGGAAATCAAGCTTACATAGTGTGAAAAAATAAGACGAGATTAAGGGAGGTAAGCTGCGAACCTGCGATTTGCAAGGCTAGTTAAAGGTTTCCACCGCGCAACATCTTGCTTCCTTCATGTTAGGACGCGAAGGGTATGTCCTAAGATGGCCTGAGCTCCTCTGCTCGTTTCAAATGGAACCGAAAGGTGAAACGAGGATACAGGTGTCCCGAATATTAATATCTTGTAAAAAGGTACTTACCGTAGAGGCCGCTTACTTGAAGCGCGGTCAAGTGTTTCGAAAATACAGGGTCTCCACTAGAAAGCGTGATTGTACACGGGAATTATACTTGTAGAGAAAATTTATTGAGAATTGTATAAATCCTAAGGTGACGATCTGACCCTGTATTTTTCCATCGTAATAACCCCCCAAGTCCCGGATGTATTGCACTAGGCAATCATATCGTGTGTCACAGTCTAAGCTACCGAAGTCGAACTACTGAGTACAGGTAGGAAGTCACTGTACTGTCACTGCGCACTGTCATACGTCATACGTGGTACTGAACTACTGAATCTAAGCAGTGATTCCCTTGAGGTCTAAGGGCATGCGAGGTACTCAAATGCACCACGGGACATCCCCAAGATTACCCGGAGGGGTGGGGGGTAGAGTGGTGGTAGAATAGTGGGGTGACAGCCCGTGGCTCGCACTCGTGGGAGGTCTACGCGACTAAGTCAAAAACGGTATCGATTTTCGGAAAAACTCGACCGTCATAGAGTTAGTCGGCGAAAATTTTAGTCAGTCGAATTTTTTTAAATGCGATTTTTAGTCGCAAAATCTCCAATTAAATGAATTGTGTTAAATCTTTTCGCCTTTAACTTGTAGGATGGCATGGCATGGCATAGCATGGCACGCGGTAAAGTGTTCGGATCCTTCGTTTGCAAAGGGTCGGTAAAGCCCTTGGCATCAGAGCTCAATGGGATTTTTCGCTTGTGGTTGAAAAAATACACGTTGTCTCCAAACCATCAGCGCCTTAACCCGCTTACACTTGCGACAACCAAGTGGTGTCGATCTCACTTATATCAGCATCTTATTTCTCCTGTCACTGCGCTTGTAGTCATGGAGAGAAGTTAAAGTAGTCCAAGACGCACCGGTGCGATCACGTTGAGCGCTCTGTCTCTGCGTTTACAAGCTTTGATCCTGGCAAAACTTCTGTAAGCACTGCACACGCGAGTTTCAGAGTCCGGGTACAAAATTTTGAGAATACAGGACATAATGGCGTCACCTGAGAGTAGAGGAGCCTACTTACGTGGAAAAGGATAGGGTGTCAAGATCTCGGTTATAAGACGTGCGAAGACATTAAACCACACTAAACCGTGCTCTGTCTCCCATCTTGCAACTAGTAACTAGCTATAAGTAACGGAGACTTGTTCTGCACTGCCCGGACGGAAAACGCGCCTTCATATGCGGCGGCGGCATACCGCACTAGATTTCTGCAAGTGGCATTGGCGTGAAGCTCGCAATATCTCATGCACACCAAACGTCGTGGTCCAGGTTAAGGACTTACAGAAGTCCTTGAATTTTACCAGGGATATGGGGCCAGTTGCCCGCACCGGCATCTGGTTGTAGGGTAAAGTCGAGTCACAGAGGCCTATCTGGGGACCGAGGGAGAGGGTATCTCGTTGTAGGGGAAAGTAGAGTCACAGAGGCCTATCTGGGGACCGAGGGAGAGGGTATCTCTTTCGGCAGTCGAACTGTTTTAGCACAGCATAGCTTGTTCCTCCCAAGGTGCGTCTTTGGTTGTGTGCGTGTGGGGTGGAACGTGGACTCGGAGGTGCCACCCACTCGTCTTTGGTTGTGTGCGTGTGGGGTGGAACGTGGACTCGGAGGTGCCACCCACTCATCATTCTCACAGGCGCCCCGTGCGATACTCATCAAGTGCCGCTTTTCCTCGCGATTGGCCGCAGGTGAATATCGATTCGCTTTCGCGCGGTGCGCAGAGAGCACGACATGTCGTGCGCACTGATTGCGGCCGCATACTATGGAGACCTGACGAAGGCGGAGCATCTGCTACATTGCGGGGCGGACGTGGGGGAGAGAGACCAGGTGTGGACGGCCTCCATTTTTCGTTGCGCACATCAGTCTCCCAAAATATCATCCGTACGCGGTGATGTACGTTCCTCCGCACTCCTTCCGAGCCGGGTCATCCACCCCAGCTGATCCTTGAAAACCCTAAGTCAAGGTCGACAGGGCTGCGAGTGGCCATGAGTGACTGCAAGTGGAGGGTGGTATGCACAGGACTCAGTCACCGCACTGCATTTTGCCGCCGGGGAAGGCCACGTGAGGACGGCGGCGTTGTTGCTGGCGCGCGGTGCAGACGTGGACGCGAGGGATCGGGTGAGTTTCGGATCTCTAAGGCTCGAATGGCATGCCTCAGGAGTGCGGCAAAGAGACATGCGGCCTCTTGGGCGTGTTGTCAAGCTCTGTCACACAAGCGTGCCACAACCTAGTGCTCAGAATTGTGGCCTTTTGAGGGTCTCACCGTCTCGCCGGACCGTTGGAAGCTTCATTGCCCTGCTGGCGCGCCGGTTGATGCTTGGAGAGCAAATTCAGTTATTTGGAAGAAAAAGACCCTAAATTTGCTTTACCCATTTTGCTAAGGTTCCTTGTTTGCGATAAACAAATATGGCTTGTGGCGGTGGGTGCCTCTTCGCGCAACAGGCTTGCGTGTTACGAGGTAGGGGAGGGGATAAGCTTGGGGGAAAGAATGGAAGAGCTGGTTTAGTCAGTTGTGGGATAAAGATACCCGATGCAATCGCACATGATCATGGATGATCTGCGGAGAGGTTGCCACGAGCTGGCGATGACACCCACTTCTGATATAGGATGTCCTTTTTTACCTGACCAGGCACTCGGGCTCGGAAACGTCCCTTAGAAGAGGGCGCCGCACTGGGAAGGAATCCGCACCGACTTGTCCAAAAGCGCCGACTAACTGTACCGTTGTGACACTATTGGCTCACTGCACCACTGTGACACTATTGGCTCACTGTACCGTTGTGACACTATTGGCTCACTGCACCACTGTGACACTATTGGCTGACTGCACCACTGTGACACTATTGGCTGACTGTACCCGCTAGACACTGACAATTTCACTGTATCACTGGTGATGATTCATTGGCTCCACTGCGGTATCACTGCACACTATTAACAAGATCCAGATCACTGTGACACCAGCTATTCACTGTATCACGTGACACCATTACCCACTGTAACACCGTGACATCCGTTTGTTCACTGTATCACTCAGATTAATTATTGGCTCACTGCACCGCTAGACACCATTATTCACCGCATCACCGTGACACTATTACTGACCGCATCACTGTGACATCAGTTTAGGCCCACTGTACCGCTGCAGTGACACTATTGGCTGATCACCACTTTGACACCATCCGCCACTGCACTGCCAGACACTATTGGCTCACTGTACCGTTAGACACTATCATTGACTGTACCACTTGACACTGTTTGGCCCAATGGCATCCTGTGACACTATTGAATTCATTTCCTGAAATGCCAGACACTATTGCCGACTGCACCACCTGACACTATTGGCTCACCGCACCAGTGTGACACTATTAGTCTACCGCACCGTTGTGACACTATTGGCTCACTGCACCATCATAATAACTATTGGGCCCACACTGTACCCGCTAGGACACTATTGGCTCACTGTACCGTTGTGACACTATTGGCTCACTGCACCACTGTGGCATTCATTGGGGACATGGTGGTGCTGCTGGCCGGCGGCAGGCCCAATGCACACCTCTCCACGCCGCAGTCAAGATGGGCCGGCGGGAGATAGTGGACTTGTTGCTGGCACATCAGGCTGACGTGGAAGCGAAAGAACGGGTTCGTGCCTTGCATCCGTCGTAGCGCGTTGCCAATGCTGGGACGCCATATATAATTCCTGCTCCGCC
>LGRX02030631.1:23551-53702 GCA_001247695.2 Cymbomonas tetramitiformis | reverse complement strand
CGTAGAGTGTCTCACTGGTAACACGAGTGTGTGTCAAGCGCTATCATACAGACGTAATGTGTCTCAGTATGACAGATTTTACGGAAAAACGAATGGCGGCCGAATTTACCGCGGCATTAAAAATGCTGGAAATGCCCGATTAAATCGCGGAGCTCTGTAATTCTGAAAACCGACGAGCAGGTCAGATTCAGGATCGCGAGCCGTCGTGACCGTCGAGCGCTTAGGACGGGATGCTTAGGACGGGGGCACGGGTGCGTTATACCCTCCGGGCCCGGCGATGAGAGGTCATCCCACTCCGCCAAGATATCCTGGACACTTGTCGCCGCCTGGCTGGGCCCGCCTGCGCCCGCATGCGCCCCTCCAGATCGTGCCTCGGCGGTGCCCCCTCCTTGACCCCTCCCAGTGCTCAGGTGCTCTGCCTCCCGCCGCACATCCTCCATGCTCTCCAGAAGCCTCGATGCCATCGCGCCTGCCTCGTCCACCCCACCAGAAGCCTGCTCAGACTGCTCATGCTGCGTCCCCCCAGATCCCTGCGTCCCACCAACCAGATCCATCCTGCGTGGCATAGTCTATCTCCTCGAACGCGTCCTCCCACGCCCTATCCATCAACGCCAACCTCTCCACCCCTCCTGTTGAGCTGCCTCCCCCCGATCCGGGTTCGGGCCCATGTGTGTGTGTGTTTATCCGGGTTTGGGAGTATGTATGAGTTGGTGGTATCTTGTCACGGCCCCGCCCTGCTCTTGATTTGCTTTTCACATCCACTGGGATGATGATGGGCTGGCTTTTGTTGGCCGATCTCATGCCGTTCAGTGTGTTTATCCTTGGACTGACTCCTTTGGCACCCCGTAACCACAGAAAACCTCCCCTGACCTCCCATGGCGCGCCTGTGCTAAAATGCTCCAGCACGGGCGGGCCATGGGCTAGAATAACACGCTGGCATATGCCCGCGGCAAGCTCATGCTACGAGGGGGTCCGCTGATTCAGCATGAACGGGCTCGTGCTGAACTTTTTAGCACAGGCGGGCTCATGCTAGAATGCGCTAGGATATACTAGCAGCGGGCTCATGCTGTAACATACATATGTTACAGCACAGGCCCGCCGCGAGCACATGCTGGCGCATTTTAGCATGAGCCCGCCTGTGCTAAAAATTTCAGCACAGGCGCGCCTGTGCTGAATCAGCCGACCCTCGCGTAGCATGAGCTCGCCACTGGCATGAGCCCGCCCACATTACCCCATGGTGAGGCCCATGGTCCCCCATTTAGAGGGTTTGTGGGGATGTTAGGCGGGGGTCGGTCGATTTCAGCACAGGCGCGCCTGTGCTAAAATGCGCCAGCATATGCTCGCGGCGGGCCTGTGCTGTAACATATACATGCATACGCACATGCTGGACAGTCACAAAAACTTCCATGACCTAATTGTCAAAATATCTCTCTCAGTAACTCTTCACCTGCACCCGAATCAGGCAATTTTTGATTTCTGATCCGGATTGCAAATTTCAGGTCGAGAATTTCAGATTTCTGTTTGTACATGCGCATGTATAGTATATGCATAGGAAGTTTATGCTGACATCGATATCATGGGTTTGTGCCCTCAAAATGCGGTCAGTCCGCGAAGGCAAGCGCACACCAAGAGGCTCATCTCGAGATCATAGAGCGGTTAGCGTAGCTTGGGTGAGGCTTGTTGCGGGGTTTTGGTCTCTCTTACGTTACAGGGGACGATGCGGTTAGCGGGGGGAGGGTTTCACACAGTGAGGACGTGTCACCAAGCACACCCGAGCTGTACGAGGCCCACCAGAGGCTCTACCAGATGGTGTACACCGTGGCGATGGCATGCATAAAGCAGAAGACGGCGGGTGCTCAGGATATCCGCGCCATGGGCAGGCTGGTGCTCGTGGCAGCGCTACCGCACACCAACGGAGCGCGGCGCCTGATGTGCGACATGCTCGAGGTGCTCGCACAAGGCTCCTGCACCGAGCGCTTGGATATCGCGATGGAGGCGCTTGCAATGCTGGCGCGCGATGCGTCGGGCGCGGCGGAGGTGTCCAAGCTGCTGGTTGGTGCGGCGCCGAAGCTGCGGCGGCCTGCGTTCATCCAGCTCGCACAAGGCCTCAACGTGGCCGGGTTTCCCGCGGAGTCGTTCGACGCGATCTCGAGCAGCTGGCCTCCCAACGCCACGCTGAACCACCCGGAGGCGTGGGCGGCGGCGTGGAAGGAGTTGATTGAGGCGAGCAGCACAGCGGGGCCTGGACAGCTCCTGGCCACGCTCTCCGACCTTCGCAAGCAGGTGAAGAAGCGGAACGAGTCCACCTGGCACAAGGCGACGTGCAGCTTAGCGGAGGTGCTTACTGCAGCGTTCCGCGCCGTCCCCGCGACGCCGCTGCCAACCCCAAGGCTTGTCGAGGCTCCCGGGCAAGCGCGCAGGCGAGGCAAGAAGGCAGGGGGGTCACCGGAGGAAGCGTTGGTGGATGCCGCCGCCGCCCTTGCATCGGTGGCGGCACCCATGCTGCGGTTCTCCCTGCGGATCTACAGCAAGCAGATCCCCCGGGAGATCGGACTGCTGGCGATGGAGAACAGGCAGGGTAGTCGCGAGGATACTTTGTTCATCGATGCGCTCCGGGGGCTGGAGACGTCACCCAAGAGTCTGGCAACGGCGCTGGCGAGGCTGACGGCGGTGCATGCGACCGCCGAGCTGCGGAGCTTGTGGCAAGTCGCTGCGATGCTGGGGTGGGAGGGGACCAGGGCGATGGCTTGGAGGTTATGGCACTACTGGGCGCATGTCGAGACAGAGGAGGAGAGCTCTTTCGAGGGATGCGCGGCTGCGTATGGGCAGTGCCTGCGAAGCGGGCTGGCCGGGGGCTCTCCGGAGGAGCGTGCAGTGGCGGTGAACAGCGCCCTGGAGAGCCTGCGATGTGCGTTTTACGTGTCTCCGTCAGTGAAGTGGAACAAGTGGAGAGTGAAGATGTGGGAGCGGCAGATGACGTGGGACCGGGATATGCTGTGCCGGGTTGCTGAGGACCCGGCAGTGCAAGGGTGCGCTCCATTGGCGCGGGCGGTGGAATGCCTCCGCACGCAGACGGAGCACGCTGTAGCACATAACGGGGGCTGGGTCAAGCCGTGGCAGGCGGCGACCGCTGAGGTGCTGCGTGTGTGGCGAGGCAGTGGGTGTCAAGTGCACCACTCTGTGAAGAGCGGATTGCTCAATTGCAAGCTGTGTAAAGGCGCGTGGCAGGCGTTGCGGGCGGAACCCAACGGGCCATTGCGGCACCTTCAGGCGGTTAGTCAAACACACCAAATCAAGCTCAGCTGGTTCTTGAAGGAGCTGGTTAGTGACTACCACGGGCCTACTGAGGTTGGGCCTGAGCATATCCTGCAGGGCATGATCAGAAACGAGCTTGGACTGGTTGGCCCGATCGCTGACATGGAGCGCCCTGTCGCGCTTCAGGTTCCCGTTGTGGCCCTTTCTCCGACGGAGCTCTCGGATGCGTGTCTTCAGGAGGTGGCGACGGCACCTGTAGATACTCTTGCGCCCACATCCAATGCCACTGCCGCTAGTGTCGCCGCAGGGCAAGGCATGGCGAACGTCGTTGCTACGAAGGTGGTCCCCGCAACATGATCTCTTAGAATTATAATGATGCCGGGATGCTAAGTGTTTACAGCGTTTTTCGGGCGGCTAAACAAATCTCTTGGTGATTTGTGTGTCGTGGGAACTGCCTGTTTGGCCGCCATTCACGCCTCGATCTTTAAACAGACCCACGTTCAACGAATTTACTTCCGTTGACGATGTGATGATGTGTGTTGCCAGCGACCTGGTTCATTGCTGCGAACCGTGCCGAAAATGGGGGGAAACACACACACAAATTGTTTCATCCGAGAACAAACTCGTTTCATTCGTTCCATACCGCCACGCCATCCTTCCCATGCAACGCCTCGAGTCGTCTGTAAATGGTTAATGATGTGTAAAATATTAAACGCGTTGCTTATATATTAAATATGAAACCCAATGTTTATATATTAAATATGGAACATGCGGTTATTGTGTTAAATATGAAACGCATTGTTAATCTGTTGATTCTGGAACACATTGTTCACACACACGCAAAAGAAAAAGAAAATTGGTCCCCCGATACATATCCGTGGCCATTCAACGTGGCAATGAAACGACTTGTCGGTCGGCGGCCCGATCGGTTGGGCGACAAACAGTTGACGGAGGACTGCTGAATCTTTCTCGAAAGTTTCCGATCACTCAAAACTTTTGGACAGCCGTGACAGTGTTCCGATGCCGATGGAGTGTGGTGTTACTCCGTTGGGCAGTTACCTTTAGCATATCGATGTCGTCCTTGTCTTTGGTGGAATCCTTCTTCACCCCTTTAAGGGCAACGCAAGAGTTCGCGGGTTTTTGGGGGCGATTCTGCAAAACAGAATCTGGGCTGTCCTGCAACAAAAGCACATTCTCGCGATGCGACATATATGGCCAAGTGTGCGACAAAAAAAGACCGGGTACCGTATGCAGCATGCTCCCTTAACTGACAGGTCTCGCGGGCAAGAGCCTTGGCACGGTTGACTGACAATGCTAGCACACGACAACCATTATCGGTGCGCTGGTTAGGAACCTTGCTAAAAATATTGCGCACGTAGGCCTTATAGCACACAAACCTGCATGCTTCCCCCCGTCCCCCCCGAGCCTCTATGGGTAAACCATCTTAACTCGGCCTTTACAATTAAGCACCACGGCCTGATAGGTAAAAAAATAGCCTCTGAATGTCATTCTGCAAAGTGGTGTGCTTAAATGTTACCGGCGGGAGCACCCCGGATATCTTGCGAGCAGCCAAGCAGGGAAACGCCCCGATACCCTGACCGGGAAATAGCTTCTGGAAAGAGAAGAGCTGGTTGAGGACCGACACGCTGGTTGGTGACACAAACCCATGTACACAGTCCACCTTTGACTGTGTTGGACCTCTTAGTGACAGAGCTGTACGGTAAACCCGCATGCTCGAAGTATTCTCGGGGACAGTAAGCGGTCTCGTAACGCCTGCCTAATTGCTAAGAACCTGTCAAAAATTGCTAAACTAGGCAAGTTGTGTGCGTAAAGAGCCCGTATATCTCAACATCGAGCCTAGGCTTCCAAAAACTGTCCCGACAGTGCGTGCATTTCGAAGTCCTTGTACCCAGCCCAGGACTCGTAGTAAAGGGTGCAATCTGCAGGGAAGATGGACATTGTATGCGTGGAATCAACCTGGAGAGCGGAGACACATACGAGGGGGGGCAGTGAAGAAAAAAAACACAAAGTCAAACAATTAGCAATGCCCATGTAGATTGGTCGAAACTTTTAACAGAATGGATTAATTCAAACACACACAAAACGGGGATCAACTCTGCCACGTAAAACACAACTTCTATTCGCACTAGGGAGCTCATTTACCTGCTGACGTGTAACTCTTCTTGACCAAATAAACCTGCAATCTGCTCTCACGGGAGAACGGACTATTCCTAGGATGTTGCCAAGTTAAGAGACCTTCCAACATGTGCACATATAAATTATTTCCGCACGCCGCCTCCTTAAATTGTCACGTCGGCGTTGTCGCGTGACCCGGCGGATAGTCAACCGCTTGTCGGGTAAACATTTTGCGGAAATCGTTGTTGGGACGCGGTTCTGAATGCAATCTGGTGGGTAACTTTAGTGCGGTGTGATGTGTGTTCATTGGGATGATGCCAATTGGCATCCACAATGTGTCACATACCCGCATAACCGTATAAATTGCCGAAAGTCTGCATTTACCTCGGGAAAACAAATAAAGAAGGGATACATTCAGTTTGGGCGTAGACATTTAGGGTTTTGAGTAGTTTGGGCGTAGACAGGTAATTTGAATGGCAGATTGGGCGCATACTAGCACTTTATTACCAGATCGGGCGTAGACCGTGCATGTTAAATGCCGGATTAGGCGTAGCCACGATTTTAAATCATAGATTCGGCGTAGACATCGTAAGGTTATATGGGGAGGTGTAGTCATTTTTTCGGGGTCGGTAGTGAAAATAATTCATTGAAGAAATAAGGGGAAATGTAGTCATAATATAAATGAAAATATAAACAATGGAAAAAATGTAGTCATCGTTGTATAAATAATGGGGGAAGTGTAGTCAATCTGGCTCAGCCAGTCAAAACAGGCAGTCACACAGACAAAATTCAAAATATTACAATACCCCAACGGTTACTATATTAAGAATGTTTGAAAACAGTATCATGCTACATTCATGCCTAGTTTCTTCCCAGGTTGCTCGGCCTTCAAGTAGTCGCGGACACGAGAGGGTTGGGTGTTCAGCCCAAGACACGTGGGTTGAATCCCCGAGAAGGGGCCCCATCGTGCACTTCCCTCTCATTTTGGTGGTATGTGAGCAGCGGATCGTGTGAATTGCACTCGCAATTGCCAGTAATGAAAAGCAAGGGAACATCAATTGCAGTAACAAAGCGCAACACAAAAACAGAACAAACCTGCAAAAACATGTACGCTAGTCAGCCGGAGTGTTGGGACTCGAACCCAATCTTGGAGGCGCGTAACCCCTCCAAGACTACCGAGCACATCCGAGACAACAAACTTAGCGATTAGACAGCAGGCCGCGGCATATCCAACAGTCGTAAAGGGAGGATTGCGCTGCTAATAAGTTGAAACAGTAACAGAAATAAACCTGCAAAACAGGCACGCTAGTCAGCCGGAGTGCTGGGACTCGAACCCAATCTTGGAGGCGCGTAGCCCCTCCAAGACTACCGAGCACATCCGAGACAGCGAACTGAGATATTAGACAGCAGGCCGCGGCATATCCAGCAGCCGTAAAGGGAGGAACGCGCGCTAGCATGCCGAAAGAGTAAAAACATAAAATCAAACCTGCAAAAACAGTTACGCTACTTAGCCGGAGTGTTTGGAAACGAACCCAAAAATGGAGGCGCGTAGCCCCTCCAAGATAATCGACGGAGCACATGCGATATCAAACGAAAAGACTGCAGCTTGCAGCATATGCAGCAACCGTAATTGCGGCCGCGAGGGGCGATACACAATGCTGAAAAGCTGGAAAGGCACCCAGCAGTCTACAGGTGATCCAGCGGGCATAATTACGCACGCCGAGGGTAACCGACGATGCTGTATTTTAAAAAGGTCCCAGCAGCTCAGAATCAGCCAACGATGGCCGGTAAACTGCCGCTGCATCACGCTACTAGGTGGGTGTAAAACATCTCAGCACGAGGCCACAATGCCAAGGAATCACAGCATCACTGCCGCAGCGAGGAAAGAGTACATGCGAATGTAAACTTTCAGCAAGTAGTAGGGGCTCAGGGAGGTGGGAAGATAGCGATGCCCCGCCAGCGTAAAGGCTGTCAGTCTGCTATGCAAAATGATATTCCATACCAAAAAAACAAGCAAAACCAGTGGGAAATATGTTACAAGTGAGGCACATATGCACTGCGCACGCAGGGTGGCGGCTGGTTGGACGCGACGTGCACTTCTGTGCTCTGAATCTAGCGAGGAGCCTTGAAGGATTGATATCCCAGGGTAGAAGTCTTCCAAAATTCTTTGCGGCCCGCAAACGATATTTCCGCTGGGCCGCTTTCAGCCAAAACGGTCAAGAAAGAAAAATTGAAATTAAGTATGGGGGTTTTATAAAAAGTGGCATAAAATGCCTATATTTTTGGCCGAAGTTTGGCCGGCTCATATTTTTGTGCGGCCCGGGGGCGAAAGCCCCTTCGGCCCGCTTTCGACCCGGAGCGAGCTTCTGCGGCCCCGGACCGGCCCGCCACGGTAAGACTTCTACCCTGTGATATCCTCTCCGGTCTTGCTTCTGTTCTCGCGAACGCAGAGCACGGCCAATTGCGAATTGGTAATTACGAATGCTTAATTTCTAATACGTTACGATCCTACGGCTTGATGTAGACGGATGTCGTTCGGATGTGCACGCAAAACCGAACTCGGAAATCGAAATGTCAAAATTAAAATTTCACATCCGATATCCTGTGCTCATATTTCGTCTTTTTTTATCACTGCGATGCGATTGCCGCTGCCGAAGTGCCGATGCCGCTTCGATGAAGATCTTTGTTCCGCGTTCGCCATCGGCATCGCGCTCCTATCTCATTCATTCAAGATTCGTGAACATCGCAAATGACGACGATGCTGATGATGACTCAGATGACCCATATCTGAATTCGTAATACGTGGACACATGTGGACACAGCCCAAAATAGATAGATTAAACCCGGAATAAATAAATACTAATTCAGTACCTATATTTCGCTATCTTTTGACAGCATCGAAACTAGCTCCGAAACATATAAACGCTTTATATAAAACAGTCAAAAAAGTCGATTTCGGATTTGGATCTTACTCCGATTTTCCTGGCGAGAATTCGCTGAAGAGAACGGCCAGATTCGCCTATCGTCCTGAAGATCGGTCGATTCAAAATATAATAAAGTAGAAAAAAGTGAAGTTCGATTCTTTGATATATTCTTTGAACGCAGATCGATGACCGACGTGAGCACGTGTAGACGGACAAACAGTCAAGTAGGAATGGGGAATTGTTAATATTCCTCACACGGCGTGCACCCAAAGCGAACTGTCAAATTACAGACGAGTATTAAAACGTGCATTGCCTGGTACAGTCCGATGTGTCCTGGTACTACATGAAATATTAAATCATCAAATGACTACTTTTCCCCGATCGATTGTAAGCAAATTTGAGACACTATCGGACGTCTCGGATTAAAAACAAGTGGAGCAGAATCTGGAAATGGGCTTCATATAACATTTGGGGAAATGTAGTCATTCCATATAATTGCTTTTATATGAAGCCCTTTGCCCACGTAGGATCCAAAAGGCCTTTATTATGATTTCGTTTGAACATGACTACCGATCCCGCAAAAATGACTACGGCTCCCCAACATACCCTCTTCACCAGCTCAATGAACTTGGACCTCTGAAGGAACAGGCGGCGCTCTATGGTCCGCACCGTCAGGCCTACCTGGGGGTGGAGGCATCGTATGGGGGAGGCTGGAAGAGGGGGTTTGAGAAGTTGAGAGTGTGAGAAGGGTGACCCCATCACTGGATCCATTTGTAGGTCTTGGCTGCGGGTATCCAGCTTCTTAGGCTTGGGATTCCGACACGAAGCTTCTCAGGCTCGCACTTCCGACAAGGCAAAAGAACAGAGCTGACGCCGCACAGAACCGCCTTCTGTACTGCGGTCATGGTCTGAGCAGCCACAGACCTCAACTACTTCCGTATCCCACCGGGACCCGTGTACCCTCCGATACTCCTCGCAAGACCGTGCAAACTCCCGGATGAAGAGTGCCCGCAGTCCTCATCCTTCGACCCAGTGTAGCTCGCCCCAGACTCCTTGAAGATGCTGGTCGAGTTGCTATCCACTTCGACCACGTCTCCCTCAATGTGTGCCCGAATGTGTGGTGAAGATGGGCCAGCAAGTCCGGTACTTCCCCTTGCCAAGAAATGCTGGTTGACTCTGTCCCGGTTAATTCAGTCACTCAACATCTGTGTCCTCGCATATTTCTGAGCTTCTGCCGAGGATGCCGTCGTTAATGCCTGCTGCCTTCCAGTGTATAATTAAAGTCACATTATCACCAGTGCAGAGTATGCTCCTGGTTACCTGCAGACTCAACTCGTTGCTGGGTTCCCCAAGCCTGCCTTCACCGGTGCAGAGTGTGCCCCTGGATTCACCTACCAGAGCCCGAGTTTCCCATAACTCAAAAGAGAGTCCGTCACCATGAAGCTGCGACATGATTGTGTTCCATGCCCGTCGTGGTTCGGGTCTGCTAATTGGCAGCTGCCGCTTTCTCGGGTGTCTGACCTTCCGGTTACAGGTCCACCAGTGCAGAGTATGCTCCTGGCTTCGCTTCCCCTGGATGAATGCCGTTATCAAGACCAGGCCCAAGAATTATCCCTCGCTGGTGTCGCTGCGATGTTGCTGTTCATAAAGACATCCACACTTGACTCATTTTTGTTTTGAAAAAGATTGGAAACACGCAATTATGCTAGTGCGTCACTGCGTACGCACATTGTACGTATACACCTTAAAATTAATATGGTGTACAATTACCAAACTGAGTTACTTATTACTGTTTTCGCGGTCCGAGTAAAAGTCCCCAGCAATTACGTTACAAAAAAGGCAAAACAAAAGAATCATGATGGCGACAAAAAATAAGAGGCTTCCGGAGCAGGTATACCTTGCGTCACGTACCGCTTCCGCGTCTGGATGGGCGATTGCCGACGACTACCCCGACACAAATGGGATATGTTCCTTATTATCTTGCGAAACAACTATTGTCGCCTCACAGAAAGCGTGCCTTGACGCGACAATCACGGCAAGGCCCCCGTTAGCAGTCTTACTTGTCGCACCCCTCCAGTGCTGCCCGCCCCTCTGTGAGGGCACATTCTCTGGTAAATACCAATGCGATCGATCGCAGGATGCCGCCGATGGCGTCCAGGGTGCGCGCGGCGCCGCCATGCGCATGCCACTCCACCGCCCGAGCGACCCCCCTGAGGGAAAAGTCTTTTTGGGACGGAAGAATTTTAGAGCATTTTTTGGGAATAATTTTAACACTGGCCCTTTTTTAGAAGAATTATGACAATGACTCATCATGCGTGACGCACGCGACGTATACTGACGCGCATGAGTGTGTGGCACACTGGAAAATTCAAGTTGAAGTCTGATTTCCCTCTCTTTGACAGTGCCACTCTCAGTCCTCAGAACATTCTGCCATGGGTATAACTCGTACAATAGACAAAATACCATATATGTTCATAAACATTTTATGATCGCGGGAAGATAGCTTCCAGGTCATGTTTATGCCCTGTGGTCTGGATGACCAATAACCAAAAGTCTTGCGGGAATTTGTTTTTTTCAGCCAATAAGCTGTCCGCGATGTAGTGAATATACAATATACCAAAGGTTTATATTCACCAAAATATCTGTTGGTGAATTTTATTTTTTTCATATTTTTCATTCGCATATCCGCGGTATGATGACGTGTCTAGCCTCCTCACGTGCTCACGTCGAACAAAACACAATCCGCTCAGATGTTTTCGCTGTCAGACCTACCCCGTAAGTCACTGTCCAGCAGCGTGAGGTAGAGGTCTGAGGGACATACCGCAAACATCGAAACTTAGCATAATCACTGTTGGGCGTGTTAGGAACAACCTATGTTTTGTGCGCGCGAGATCCGTGCATATTCTGGGCTCTGGGACGCCGCGCAAGGGAGGGGGTCATTGGGCACGCATCGAGTGAAAGGCTCGACATACGCAGCGCATGCAAACATCATGCATAGCACAAGCGCACAAGCGCACCACCACGTATATCATATATATCGTATCGTATATATCGTATATATCATATACGCATAGCGAACACATTTTGAGCATCTGACAGCGCGCGGTCAGCCCTAGCAAAAACGCGGATGTCCACCGCGTCCACGGTTCCGCTAGGGTTTCGTCCCTCATCCGCGCGCTCGCTTGCAACCAAGCATGCGCAGCGGATGAGAGAGCCGTTTACCAAAATACTAACTCGTATGTGTTATCTCTCAACGTTAATTCGTACAGTCTGAACGGCCAACCACAAATCTCGCCAAGGGTCGGCGCGTTCACGATGTGGGTATAGTGTGCGGGATTCTAGGTTTTATGCGACTTCCAAAAGTAGCGAAAGCGGTCATCATTATTCTCAGCGATGCGGATACCCACGGACTCAGTAGAAATATGCGATGATATTAGATAAGAATAAGTTACTTATATGCACGTATAATCTTAGAAATCTTCGCCTGGGTGTACGGGGTCTCACTGCGACGGAGAGAGAGCGCGTTCCGCGTTGAATTGAAATTACATAGTTAATGTAATATGCACATCGCCGAATGCTCAAAGCGACATCTGCTGTAAATTGGGACAGTGACACTGCGAGCATCATACGTAAACGTGTGCCGTATGCGAGAGGCGAATCTGTCAAACACCAAGCCAAATCTTTTGCGTCTCAACATGACATATCGTACAAAAAAGCAGTCGTATGCCATACATCTAATGTGGCGTACCCCACTTCGACTTTTTCGTGGGTACGCACGATTGAATGCAGATATTGCTACATTTTCAGTGCACGGTCAAGATGACTGAATTTACATTTCCGATTTTCTCTTGACTAATGTATCACGTGATGTATCCAAGATGTGAATGCTATTGCGCCACATCGGCGAGAGTGGGACGTTGCGTTGGACATTTTCAGGCTGGTATGACCAGTAATCCCACCGTATCCGCGGCAACTCGTGCGCGCCAGTACGTATAAGCACGCACGCACGAGTCAGTTGTCATCGTTCTTCCAAAACAGGGGATATGTTAAAATTCTTCCCAAATGGCTCTAGAAAATTTTCCCCAAAACCCCCGAGCCACCCCCTGACCGCCCCGACAGGCTGCAAGCCGGTGGATCACAGCCCTACACCTGCAGTGATGCATTATGTGATCGGGTACCCTGCGATGACGGCGACGATCTGGATCGGCCGGCTTTCATAGAGCCTCCGACCTCGTTATCCCAAGATGCAGCGGGACATCTCGCCCGCGATGTGTGCGGCATCTCACCCCGATGACGCGACCTGAGAGTAGCGGTAGATTGACACGGAACTAGTACATACAGTTGACGCATGCGAAGCCAATTTAATCGGTCGTTGGAAAATACTCCTTAGGTTTTACTGTTATTGCTTGCCTGACTGGTTAGCTTACGATCATCATTCTTTGCAGTGACCCATGGGCTTGTCACGCCTTACCCATTCTGGGTGAGGTGATGCCATCAGGGAGGAACCCATTTTCTCCCGTGTGATGGTTGTGATCCCCTTTCGTTCTTCTCGTCACCCCTTGCTTTTGATCTGACATGCCAATCGTGTCGGTATACCAATATGTTTGATGCGAGCAGTGCATGTATGCGTTAGCATGCAATAATACTGGATACTCTAGCTCCAAACCCCAGCGACAAGGCATGCCTTCGATAGTTTCATCTATATATCTAGCGAGCTATATACGCATATATCGTTCATACATCTAGTGGATAACTACAGGTGTTCCCACGCAGTTTACATATCTTTTCTGGGGGGCATTGTATGGTGGGCACACCATGTTATAATAAAATGCTCAGCTCATATCCTTCGCTCTGGCGCATGGTTGACCATCGGTTTACAAACCATATGTAACGAATAAGACGGATGTAGCTATATTCATTATGTTTCAAGGCGAGCGTGGATGTCAGGGTTATCTACATGATTTTTGTATTTCAAGCGCTTTGCCTATACGGACAATCTGCATCTGGCATTGTGGGTTTGCCTACGCGCAATCTGGTGTTAAACGCGTTTGCCTACACGCAATTTGAGAATTAAAGACAATTTCATTTAAATCCGTATTTGTTTAAAAAATGCGTAAACATAGCCCGCCGCTTTGGCGCGCAAAATGTTGAAAATGTTGGCGGCGTGGCCTTTATTTTGATGACAGATATTGCGTGGACAGCCGCAGAAAGATTTCGGCGCTGTATATTTCGTCTTTGTTCTGCCAGGTCAGCAGATGGTTCCAAATGGCAATCATCCCCACCTTCTTCACTTTCAACGACGCTGGCGTGGATATCACGACGACTTGAACTTCCTCATCGTCGCTCTATATAACGACTACGCCGGCGCTGGATCAGCACGTTATAATGTGACACATTAGTTGCATGCGTTTAACTCTAGACGGGTCATGCCAAAATTTTGACTTCGACTTAGGGTTTACTTCAGTATGAGCCTCCAAACAAGCGGGTGGAGGTTCGATCCTTCTTCCTCGCAACTCGCGGATTTTTTCTGTCGATATACCCCCCGCCATATACTCTCAGATATGACGTTCTGCCCCCAACCTGCCTCAATAATTTACCTACACAATATACTGTATTAAGGGTCACTTGCCTACGCTCATACTGCCATTAAATCAGATGCCTATGCTCATACTGCGATATTCGGCATTTGCGTGCGCTCATACTGCAATGAACCCTTCGACTTATTGACGACTCAAGAACAATACCAACAATTCGAGGAGCGCTCGAACACTCCTCTATATGTACCTTACACTCGTTGTGCGCGCGACGCATTTATACGAGGGATCGATACGTGCCGTGAAAGGTGCAACTTATGGCGAAACACTGGGTGATCAGAGGGTGAAAAAATAAATCAAGATAAAATGGAACAATGTAATGACATGCCTCATTCGCAAATTGCATCCAAGGATTGTCGAAGGTGAAATTGTGGGATACGAGTTGTGATTGAGGCCATCGGCTAGTAATTTCCAGCAACCTGGCCTAACGACTCTATACGATATCTAGCTGGACATACAAGTATGATGGTGGGAGACAGGCCAGGCTAACACACTCCTCATATGCCTACAGCATGATTTGATACAGCACACAGCCAATGCTTCACTACCTTACAGCTGCACGTTCCACTAGATTGCTATGCTGCTTGATGATTAGATTTATTACGGTAGCTGCATTCGATCCAAGCTGACACTTACCAACAGTAGATTTCAATCCAGCATGATACACATGTGCCATATTGCTTATTTCCTGTCTATTAAGCGCCAAGCTCTGAAGAGGAAAAAAAATACAGGCATGATGCGATCTCCTTCCAAAAGGTGCCATGAAGAAGACTGCAAGGGTTTGATCATGTCCAACACTCACTACATATATCATTACGACATGTCATTTTCAATCAAATTTGCCACATTTTCTTGCTTTTGTCGAACATATACCTCTTAAATTGCATGCTTATCCTGCAAGCACATCAGACTGGTCAATTAGATTCTGTGAATCCGCATGGTCTGGACAATGGACAAATCAACGTAAATATGCTCTCTACTCCATTGCTGTCAATACACTGAACGGCATGAGATCGGCCAACAAAAGCCAGCCCATCATCATCCCAGTGGATGTGAAAAGCAAATCAAGAGCAGGGCGGGGCCGTGACAAGATACCACAAACGCATACATATTCCCAACCCAAATGCAAAGCAGCATGGAAAGATGATACGATGTGACCGATCGTCGCGAAACAACTGTTGGTCTCTGGGTTACGGAGTAAGCGGACCCTGCTGGCATGCCCCCCAGTGGCTCCCGGTCGATGGATGGGACCTGTTGGTCCATGGTTATGTCATGAATGCAGTCACACCACACAGCATGGACACCCCATGTCAAAAAAAGGAAACATGCGGGCACCTAAGTGCTCCCCACAAAATTCAAGGGAAAACACAGAAGGTGTACATCACCACCTTCTGCCTCTCCTCGCGGCACGACAGACGAATCTACCAAGCTCTCCAAGAGGCAGTGCCCGCCAGAATGGCACCACAGGGATGACCGCCTGCTGTCAATACACCAACAGCTGCATCTGAAGTAATCCAGTAGCAACTCTCTAAATGTTCGAAGAATTCAAAGCAGTGGGCGGCACTAGATGAAACTGATGACTCCCGCTCGAAGGACCGAGAAGAGCTTGTCAGATGAAACTGATGACTCCCGCTCGAAGGACCGAGAAGAGCTTGTCAGATGAGACTACAGTCAACTCGCACGCCATGTAGGCTGAAGGGACGCCAATGCCCAGCGGTTGCTCGTGGAATGGCAGACACGACTGACAGCGCCTGAAGCAGGATACAAGAGTGCTACGCTCGGCAAACTGGCTTGTGGAGTAGATGCTAGAAAAGGCAGGTCCTGACAGTCTCTGTTCATTCCTCGATGCGCAGTAATTCTTTTGGACGCCTTTGCACACCAGTCGTGACATTATTTCACTCAAACAAAGTCCTACTGCATTGGTTGAATACGTTGTAAACTGTCACCACGAAGCTGGGGAAGTTCCAGCAGGGCTCTGCAAGCACCCTCTGGAGGGGTTCTGCAAGCACCCTCTGGAGGGGCTCCGCAAGCACCCTCTGGAGGGGCTCCGCAAGCACCCTTTGGAGGGGCTCCGCAAGCACCCTTTGGAGGGGCTCTGCAAGCACCCTCTGGAGGGGCTTTGCAAGCACCCTCTGGAGGGGCTCTGCAAGCACCCTTTGGAGGGGCTCTGCAAGCACCCTCTGGAGGGGCTTTGCAAGCACCCTCTGGAGGGGCTCTGCAAGCACCCTCTGGAGGGGCTTTGCAAGCACCCTTTGGAGGGGCTCTGCAAGCACCTTTGGAGGGGCAAAATGCAAACGAGTCAATCCCGCGCTGCACGTTGCCCAATGGCCTACCCTGAGATTGCCACCATCAGGGAATTCACATTCTCTCCAACCACACAATCCGCAGGAACAGGCGGAGGCTCTCGCTTGGTCTGGCGGCGCCAGTCACACCCTGAGCGCTGCCGCAGTGCAGATGGGGGTGCAGATGGGGGTGCAGATGGGGGTCATTCGTCGAATTTCCTAGCAGCGAGCTGCATTCAGAAGGCAGCCTTTGGCAGCGTAGTATGAAAAGATAAACCGGAGGAAGGCCTTCATTGGAATAGAAACAAGACGAAAAGGACTCCACCTCCGAGATGAGAGGAAACCAACACTCCACCTTCGAGATGAGAGGAAACCAACACTCCACCTTCGAGATGAGGAAACCAACACTCCACCTTCGAGATGAGAGGAAACCCAACACTCCACCTTCGAGATGAGAGGAAACCAACACTCCACCTTCGAGATGAGGAAACCAATACTCCACCTTCGAGATGAGAGGAAACCCAACACTCCACCTTCGAGATGACAGGAAACCAACACTCCACCTTCGAGATGAGAGGAAACCCAACACTCCACCTTCGAGATGAGAGGAAACCAACACTCCACCTTCGAGATGAGGAACGCAACTCGAAGAGCGAAGAGGGTCCTTCCCCCCAGACAGTCTCCGGTGCCTTCAAAGGAAAAGTCGGAAGAAGCTTGTGCAAACGAAGGCGGCCTGATGCCCTGCGCTTGGACTCTGGCTTCGGGGACCAATAAAAACAGAGCATTCTGCCAGCTGGCATGTGTGCTCCGAGGTCCCCAGACATCACTGTGGCAATCCTCATCCACTTCGGAAACGCGGGGCACTCACAGCCCGATGGCTTGGAGGCGTTTGCCGGTTTCTTACACATATTCACCGCTGGGTAAGCCGAGCGCAAGATTAAGCGGCCCAACCTCTCGGAGGACGAAGTGGTGGACCCGGCCACGGATAACTGACTGCATAGTTCGCTTTTGTAAATGCAGAAAGAGCTCCGTGGGGAAGCCGGCGGCCGCATCTTGAATTGCGACACGTCGATGCTTGAGAAGTAGATAATGGCTTCGTGACTGCTGGGGCTCAGGTGTGCGGCAGGTGGGATGGGGGCCTCGAAATTAGCACTTAGTCCTTTGCAGGATCTTAGCCTGGAATTTGCCACAACCGGCGGCGGCGACACCCGAGTGCCGGGAGATGTTCCACACGCCGGACGGCTGGGTAGCAACCCGGCCACGAAAGCAGTACCCGGAAGAATATTTTGGCCGCAGCCAGCTGCAGGAGAGCCGAGCGCAGAAGTGACTCCAGCGGCCACTGGAGGCGGCGGTGCCTGGCACGCGGCGGGCGGCTGCTTCAAAAGGGTCTTCACAAGGCCCGACACCGCGGCCAAGAAGATCAATCGACGAGCTCTTCTCTGGAAACCGCGACAAGCTGCGAGAGACCGCTGGAAAATTGTGCCACCGGCATCCCCAGAAGCTGCGACCCTGGCTAGAGAAGCCTTGGCGGCTAAGAAGCTGCCAGGTGGGCTGCCAGGTGGCCTGAAGGCATCCGTGCTGCGCTACTGGAAGGCATGTGAGCAACCGATGCCGTGACCCATTCAGTTTCGAGCACTGGCTACGGAGCACATGGGAGGCTGCAGGCTGCTGTTATTCTGGAGGCACCTTTAGGAGGGCGCCACGCTTGCCGGGCCACGTGGCGCGCAGTCTAGGGGAACCTGGGCGAGCTCAGGGCGAGTCGACTTTTTGCCCCGCTGTAGGAGCACCGCAAGACGGCTCACAGATGGAGCAGTCTCCTGAAGCTGCATGTCTGATTCCATGGCGGCCGCTGTAGGGGCAGGCTCCCCGGCAGGGGTGGTGGAGGCTAGCAGCACTTGCCAGGCAGAGGCCTGCGTGCATGGGGGAAGGGGGCGCCCCGAGAGCCTCCAGGACTAGCAAGGCTGCTCTGACTCCAAGCGCTCACCCCTTCTCCCTGTTAGGCTCCAACCACCGCCACCTACAAATTCGAATGGTCACATGAGAGACACGTGGCAGCATTGTTCGACCTTGTTTAAACCTGCTGCCAGTGCTTGTGCCACACGTGTAACCCACTGCTTCGACGTGAACATTGCGCGTACATACAGGTTGGAGGTATAACGGAGTCTGAGCGGACCACAGGCCCACGGGACTGAGGGTGCCCGTGGCTGGTGCTCCCAGCGGTGGTGGTTGGTGAGCATAGGCCAACTGCAACTGTGTGTGTGAGAATCGATTTGATCCTCCGAGCAGGGTACGACGGCAGCTTTCTCTGGCGCGGATTCGTCTTCGCTCGGTTTGTGACCCGTCGAAGGATGTCCACACCCATCATTACACACGGATCGGAAAGGACGGCTGAGATCGCTCCATACCAACCTGTTGTGCCCGGCGGTCGCTGCATTTTCTGGGACTCCGTCCGGGAAATTAATCTTGTACTTGCCCGACTGCGATGCAACCAATCACATCGTACCAATCTCATCCTTGTGTCACACGCAGCGCGCAGTCGAATGCCCTATGCAGTGAGCCAGATCAATTGTGCGCTCACACCCACAAGGCGCTCAGGTGGCCCAGCGACGCTTAGGGGGGCCCGTTCCCCACTAGCGAGTTCCGGAAAATCCGGATAAGTGTCCTGAAGTGTGTGCTGAATCCTTTGATCCCCGGCGTGGGTACATAGTGCAGCCGGTCTTCTGTGGCTACGGGGTGCCAGAGGAGTCGGTGCCCACGGAAAAGCCACAAACCCATATCATCGGTGTGGGTACACAGTGCAGCCAATCTTCTGTGGCTATTTGGTACCAAGGGAATCAGTCCAAGGATAAAGCACACACACTGAACGGCATGCGGCCCGCTATCAAAAGCCACACACACACACATCAAACCATGCTGTGCTCGAGCATTGCTGTTCTCCCCGGGACGGTGAGATGCCAAGTCATCCGCGCCACACCGCAGCAGCTTTTCTATCCGCTCACGACGCCAGCGCAGCGTGCGCACATCGAATGGAGTGGCCGGAGAACTGAGCCCGTGAAGCCAAGCTAACATGCGGGGTTGAGGGCTACTGGGCGCATGGCTGGCACCTTGCCAAAGGACCCGTCAATGGTTCCAACAGCGCCGTCGTCCGTGCGAACTTTCATGCCGTTGAACAAGGAGATGTCCGTCTCCTTCTTGAACAAACCCTTGCCGATTGCGGTATACCTGTCCAACGCCAAGCCACTCCATCTGACCGAACCCTGCCCACGGCTCGCAGGGGCAGAGGCTCCGCTTGTTTCAGGCAGCTGACCGCCCACGGCTCGCAGGGGCAGAGGCTGCGCTTGTTTCAGGCAGCCGACCGCCCACGGCTCGCAGGGGCAGAGGCTGCGCTTGTTTCAGGCAGCTGACCGCCCACGGCTCGCAGGGGCAGAGGCTGCGCTTGTTTCAGGCAGCTGACCGCCCACGGCTCGCAGGGGCAGAGGCTGCGCTTGTTTCAGGCAGCTGACCGCCCACAGCTCGCAGGGGCCTCTGCCGTACAGGCGAGGAGGACAAGGGTCTGCGCGGGTGGCCACGGAAGCATCAGGGGCATCAGCCGATGCCAGTCCTCATGACTGCCACACTCACTCGTCATTGATCCGCTCGATGACGCCCTCCCGCTGCTTGATTTTGAACAGCTTCAGTTTTTGCATCGCTGCGGTGTCCCTGCAATCATACCGGAGCGCCACCCATCTGCTGTCCACGCAACACTGCGCCTCTGGCCCCTGCTCACAGCC
The DNA here is from genome assembly GCA_001247695.2 of Cymbomonas tetramitiformis. NCBI lineage: Eukaryota > Viridiplantae > Chlorophyta > Pyramimonadophyceae > Pyramimonadales > Pyramimonadaceae > Cymbomonas > Cymbomonas tetramitiformis. The sequence continues at coordinate 33,741 of LGRX02030631.1, read as the reverse complement.
GCACTTGCACGCTGGCACACATCCGCACAGGCCTTTCACAGCACCGCCTGCTGGACCGCCCTGGCGCACAAAGCACGCGATGCTCGCTAGGCATGCGCCGCACTGTTGAGAACGCGGCTCCCTGCGCGATGTCGGCAACGCGAGGGGAGGCATGTCCATGATTGCGGGGACGAGCGATCAGGATTGCTGCTGCAGCATCGAGCTTCAGGGATGCCTCGGGGCATACGCTGGGTCCACTGCCTGAGCCAAGCGCCCGTGGAAGGCCAGCCTGCGCCCGCCAGCCAGTACCCGTGTCACCTTCATTTGCTCTCAGGCCCCCAACACGCGACTGCTCCTAGCACTACCAAACCACTTTGACACACCGGAGGCTCTCAAGCACGCCACAGCAGGCGGGCCACTGCCCCACAGGCAAGCGGGGGTGCAGACGATCTGGAAGCTGGCAACCGGCGATTTTCAGAGGGCAGTAAGACCCCGCGAGGAATGGCAGACCTGCGCCTATTGGCAAAGGTCCGGTGACTCAGAGACCTGTGGCACACCGCCACGTGGACGCGGGCTGCCTGGGCGTGCACCTGCAAGTGTTGCAGTGGATGTCGGTATCAAAGCGTGAGCCGATCAGTAACGAGTTGAGCGGGCACGTCACCTGGTCCCCGGAAATCACGCAAATGGGCGGACGGTCAGACGCCAAAGCACGCGCCTTGATGGCCCGCAAGACATCAACGGCGTGGAGGCACAGCCAGCGCGCGCCACTGAGCGCATCCCCAAGGGCGCCGGGCGTCAGCAGGCCGCGGTGTGTCAGCTCGCAGATGCAGCCAGTGGAGGAAGAGCTTCACCGGATTTTCGAATTTGAGCAGAGCGAACTGCGGGCCCTGCGGCTTGGACCCCTCGAGCTCCTGTCCATCGTCACCCTTCGGTCGCTGGCCGGTCACATTCAGCGATTCCTGCCCCTCCAGACTCTCCCCCGGCGCCCCTCAGCATCCCCTCTCCTGCACAGCTACAGAAGTGAATGGCCGGCAGCGCGTCCTGCCAGGCCCCATCGACTGCCACGTGTCCCGCCAGGCCCCATCGACTGCCACGTGTCCCGCCAGGCCCCATCGGCTGCCACGTGTCCCGCCAGGCCCCGCGACCGCCACGTGTCCCGCCAGGCCCCGTCGACTGCCACGTGCCCCGCCAGGCCCCGTCGACTGCCACGTGCCCCGCCAGACCCCGCCGACTGCCACGTGCCCCGCCAGGCCCCGTCGACTGCCACCTGTCCCGCCAGGCCCCGTCGACTGCCACGTGTCCCGCCAGGCCCCGTCGACTGCCACGTGTCCCGCCAGGCCCCGTCGACTGCCACGTGTCCCGCCAGGCCCCGTCGACTCCCACGTGTCCTGCCAGGCCCCGTCGACTGCCACATGTCCCGCCAGGCCCCGTCGACTGCCACGTGTCCCGCCAGGCCCCGTCGACTGCCACGTGTCCCGCCAGGCCCCGTCGACTGCCTGTGCGGCACTCGCGCCGGGCAATGGGGTGTCGGTACGGGGCACCATAGAAGGTTCGAGTCTGCACCTGGTATCCGAAGTCCCCCTCCATTGCAAAGCCCTTGGCCCGCTCATCCAACGGCGCGTACCCCGCCGCATCTCCCTCCGCGGAGCGGGAGAAGAAGATCACCTGCGTGCCTCCTCGCCCCGGAGCCCTCCCATTAGGCCCGGGCATGCGCCCTGCCCTGCACAGCGCTCGCTCGCGGGGGCTGCGCCACGCGCCCCGCAGATACCCCTCACGGCGGCTGAGCGGAGCACCCCACGTGATGGCGAGGTGACAGCGGGGGCAAACCTCTGTCATCACGGTGGCGTGCCCGATGGTCACATGAAACTTCGCCTTGGAGTTGATCTCGCCCTGTGCGCGCAGTGCACACGCCACGAGGGTGAGGTGGAGCGACCGCAGCCTGCTTGCAGGCAAAGCTTGCATCCGCGCCCATACTGCAGGCGGCGTGAGATGTCAGGGGCTGGTTCCGGTAGCTGAAAGGCCTCTGGCACGGGAAGATGTGGACCTGCCTGAATGCTTGTAGCGGCACTTTGCCTTCAACGCACGATGCCTCGAGAACAACCAAGTGGTGGCAATGCTTCGAGAAGGTGCGCCAGGTAACGATGCTTCAAGAAGGTGCGCCAGGTGGCAATGCTTTGAGAAGGTGCGCCAGGTGGCGATGCTTTGAGGAAATGTGCCAGGTGGCGATGCTTTGAGAAGGTGCGCCAGGTGGCGATGCTTTGAGAAGGTGCGCCAGGTGGCAATGCTTTGAGAAGGTACGCCAGGTGACAATGCTTCGAGAAGGTGCGCCAGGGGGCAATGCTTGACGAAAATGCACCAAATGGCGAAGTTTGGAGAGTGTGAATCAAACAAATACGAAGTATGCATCCTCCAGGCATACGAGGTCTTCATCCCGCTTAGACAAACTCCCCAAAGACAAAATTCCCGAGCCCTGATTGGACGACGCAGTCAACCGCTGAGGTGGACCCATCGGCCATCATGCTCATCTGCCAAACTGATTTGGATTGGCCGGTGTGCTCAACCCATAAGGTGGCCCAGATTGACCATCATGCTCAGCCGCCAAGGCAATCCGGATTGGCCGGTGTGCTCAAACCCTGAGGTGGCCCCCATCGGCCACCATGCTCAGCTGCCTGGGCAATCCGGATTGGCCGGTGTGCTCAAACCCTGAGGTGGCCCCCATCGGCCACCATGCTCAGCTGCCTAGGCAATCCGGATTGGCCGGTGTGCTCAAACCCTGAGGTGGCCCCCATCGGCCACCATGCTCAGCTGCCTAGGCAATCCGGATTGGCCGGTGTGCTCAAACCCTGAGGTGGCCACTATCTGGCAGACCCGAGTGCCACGGTGGGCTTGCATGGCCATCAAAATTGACCACTGTGGCAGCCTTGATCCACCGTCACACCCATTGCCAGTCGCGGTGAATCTGCGAGGCAGCCTTGATCCACCGCCACACCCATTGGCAGTCGCGGTGAATCTGCGAGGCAGCCTTGATCCACCGCCACACCCATTGGCAGTCGCGGTGAATCCGCGAAGCAGCCCTGATCCACCGCCACACCCATTGGCAGTCGCGGTGAATCCGCGAGGCAGCCTTGATCCACCGTCACACCCATTGGCAGTCGCAGTGAATCTGCGAAGCAGCCTTGATCCACCGTCACACCCATTGCCAGTCGCGGTGAATCTGCGAGGCAGCCTTGATCCACCGCCACACCCATTGGCAGTCGCGGTGAATCCGAAAGCAGCCCTGATCCACCGCCACACCCATTGGCAGTCGCGGTGAATCCGCGAGGCAGCCTTGATCCACCGTCACACCCATTGGCAGTCGCAGTGAATCCGCGAAGCAGCCTTGATCCACCGTCACACCCATTGGCAGTCGCGGTGAATCCGCGAAGCAGCCTTGATCCACCGTCACACCATTGGCAGTCGCGGTGAATCCGCGAAGCAGCCTTGATCCACCGTCACACCCATTGGCAGTCGCGGTGAATCCGCGAAGCAGCCTTGATCGGCTGTCACACCCAGCTGCCAAGTTGGCATTGACGAGCCAGCACGATCAACACCCGAGATGCCCATAATCAGCCCGCATGCCAAATGGCCGCGGTGACCCCGATAGGCCAGCACGCCGAACCACCGAGGACTTCTGAACTGGCCGTCACCTCTCAGCGCACAGGTGCCCCTTATTGGTCATCGCATTCGAGGAGCCATGCAGTCGTGGAAGCACCTTAAAGAAACGGATTTTCTCCACTGCTGCAATTGCACCATCAATGGTAGGTACGGACTTGGGCTGCAGATCAACCCCCCCCAACCCCACCCTCATCCCCCTAGCACCTGACTTCTCATCTCACCAGTACCTTTCCCTGCACAACCTCCAGTTGGAAGGCTCTCCCGAGGAAGGCTTGCATGCGGCCCGCGCGGGGGTCCCTGAGTCCACAGGCACATGCATCAGGTGTCCGGGTGGCCAAAGGCGGGTCACCTCGGTTGGGAGGCATATATGCAGGGGGGAAAGGGCGTCTGAGAGGCTCACCTCCGCCAGGAGGCCGCGCTCGAGGCTCTTGGCATCCATCTGTGTGACGCAGATGCCCACGCGGTCGCCCTGTGCCCAGCGGCAATCTCAGTCCCGGCTTTTGCATAAAGTCAGCAGTCCCGTAGATTAGTGTTGGCACCTATAAGGTGGTAGGATGTAGCGCCCGGGAGGTTAGAACACACAATGCGGTTGGGAGACCAAGTGTCGGGTGATGGGGTGTACCGCTTGGGCAGGGAGGGAGGCAGTAGGGATGGATACATTTCAGGTGATAGGGTGTATTGCTTGGGAATGTGGGAGCGCTTTAGGGTTGGAGACTGATGCAAGGTGGGAGCTTTGGTTGCTTGGGCAGGGGGTGTATTAAAGACAGACGGCAGGTGGCGGAATGTAGCGCTTGGGCAGTGGGGTGGTATATTAGAGACTGACGGCAGGTGGCGGAATGTAGCGCTTGGGCAGTGAGGGTGGTATATTAGAGACAGACGGCAGGTGGCGGAATGTAGCGCTTGGGCAGTGGGGTGGTATATTAGAGACTGACGGCAGGTGGCGGAATGTAGCGCTTGGGCAGTGAGGGTGGTATATTAGAGACAGACGGCAGGTGGCGGAATGTAGCGCCTTGGGCAGGGGGAGGTTGAGGGGCAGGCAACTCATCAAAGGTGGTCAAGAATGGCCATGGCACAGTCGTGGGAGGGGAAGGGGGTGTAGGCGGGGAAGGATAGGGGAAGGAGACGTCAGCTCACCTTGTAGGCAGTTTCCACCGGCTTGTGGAACATTTGCATACTCTTCACCTTCTTCTCCACCTTCAATGATGCTATTTCCACCGTCTGCAAAGCCCGGCCGCCAGTTCATCGCCGCAGCGATTTCACTGCCCTACGGTTGGCAGCTACAATGTGCAGTCATATCAAGTGTTGACATTATAACTGAGAACGCATACAGATTAGAGAAGCAGCAGGAACACAAAGCCGGGAGCCGCTCACGAGAGGAGCATTAGGAAAAGCGTTTTAGCCATCCGGGCTGCGGGCTGCCGGAGATTGCTGCGAGGATGCTCCGAGTGTTGAAGCACAGGCCGGGCGAGAGTGCTGAGAGGACGGATGAGGCATGCGTCGCGATGGCGTGACAAGATGGAACGATCGACCTCCCAATCCAGCGTAGGGCAAGACATTAATATGACGTTTCAGAGGCATCAGCCCAGCTCGAGATCGTACGAGGCTGCAGCAGGAGCGAAGGCAACTTGATTCCCAATTTCATGCAGACAGGTATGCAGACTGGCTGCAGTAATGCCTGGGTAATACTTGCAGAAAGGCTCCCCTCGCAATTTGCTGTCAAGGCGCAGGGCGCAACGCCCACCTGATTTACGGAGACGGATCCTTGCAGCACGGTTCCCGTCATGACCGTTCCTGCAGCATCACAGCATTGGGTCGGCTCGCCGCTCTCGCTGTCACGACAAATATAGAGAAAGTGTGACTCCACTATCAGGCCCTCTGAAGAAACCGCTCTCGAACACAAACATCCGAGCAGCATCGCTTGCAGAGAGGAGCAGCTTCTGGGCGAAGCACGAAGGGATGCCGTCATAGAATAGAAAGGGCAGACGTGTGGGCAATGCAGCAAGGGCACACCTTGGCCCTTGATAGGAAAGCAGTGATCCACTTGAAGAATCGCACACCACACAAAATACACAGCATCCCGCCTCACTCCCCGCACAGATGTATGCTGGCTCTGGCTCATATCAGTATCCACTGACTGTCGATGATGCTGGGTCCCGATATTGATCGTTTTGAATTGAAATTATGAAATATTGATGCATTCCAGTGGTGAAACGTGCGTGAGAAGTGTTTAAGCCGCACGTTGAAACGGCACTGGCGATGGCAAAGTAGCTGCGCTGAGGCAGGGAAGTGGGTGGAAGACAGCAGAAAAGGAACAAGGCATGCTCCGAAACCGGGTTGTTCCTCACTGCACCAGAATGTTGCCTTCGGACGCACTTGTCAAAGGTTAGCGAGCTCCGCTTAAAGCTCACGCAGCAGTCGCAGGGATGTGGGGCTTAGATTTGCACGAGAAGGAACGACCGTCCACTAACTGCAAGCCCTACCAACCCTAGAATAGGGCACGGTCTTGACAACGGCGTTTAGCGGCGTCAGTCTACAGAGCTCGCAGCATGGGCAACGGACGTCTGCAATACCTGCGAACAGAAACGAACCGTCCACTTTCCGGGGCTGACGTGGAACTAGCCCCAAAAGGTCTTGCACCAACTCCTTTACTCCGTGCGGAGGTGCTCCGACGCCTGCGAGAGCGAGAGCGATACGATGAGCGTTCTCTCCTCGACAGTCCGTCTGAGTGGAGCCTGTTCTCGTACCTGAGCTGGGATGGTGCGTAACTTGCAACAGGCGGCTCTAAAATATTGCCGTGTGATTCGCTGTGATTCACTTATGATACGCTTTACGCAAGCTCGCGCTGATATCCACGTATGGACACGCGGTGCAGGGAGCAAAGCGCCTGACGTGCAAATGAAGGGGTGCCGAACCCTGTTGCATTGTATCCGCGCCGCCAGGCCTCACTGCCACTGCCGACATCTTGCAACCTGCGCGGCGGCACGCACGCTGTCAGAGCGTGGTCGGCGAGGCTTGCCTTGTGGACAAGCCGAGTAAAGTTTTGACACCAGTGAGACTACTGCGGCGTGATTCACACAACCGAAAAGTACGCCAGAGCGGACTCGCCTGCAAATTTGGTTCCCTTGAAAGTAAGCTGCAGCCGTTTCTTCATCTTTTCAATCTGTGGAGCCCCAGGCGGCGGGTATCAGACATCAGCGTTGTTCGGTGATGGAATGATCTATTTGCTGCGCACAAGCGACTCTGCTGGAAGCAGATAGATATCCTCGCAGGGTGACAAAAGTCGGGCACAGACGAAATACACGCAATTCACCTTGTCCTCGCGCGTGGCTTCAGGAAGTAAGTCTGTTTTGTTCAAAACCTGTGCAGACATTGTGTCTCAGTAAAACGCTACAGAATTCAAGAGGACATGATTTAAGATGTAGGTGTCCGTTTCGCTCGGACGATCTGAGTACAAAGCACTTGAAGAAAGTGAAAGGTTTAACAGTCATATATAAAATATTGTTACGAAAATACAGTGCCATATTCGCAGCTTGCTCTACTTTAAATATAACCTTGCAGGTAAACGCCGAGAGATCCGCAGTACTGCGGGATGGGTTACGCGCGCACCACGAGCAGATGCTCGGAGAGGATCTCGCCAACGACCAAGCACTCAGCGGTTTGGGTTTGGATACCCTTTGTAACGTCCACCACAAGCATCATAAAGTCGATGATTTGAGCTCCTGAAATCAAGCATATCCTTCACAAAGCGTTGAAATTTCGTGTGTCCGACGCAAAACGAGTTGGCGTACCTCCGATGATCGTACGGATGAGCGAAGCGTGCCCTGGACAGTCCACCAAAGTGAACTGAAGTTTATCGCAGGATAAACTCTCGGCAAGCTCCGGGCACATTTCTCGAAGATTTACCTGTTCCTCAATAGGCGTGTGAATCTTAAAGGCAAGGCCAAAAGCTTGCTGGTTTTCTGAAAAGAAGGACGATGCAACATACCGTAAAAGCTGAAAATCCGAGATCGAGAGTGATGCCGCGTTCGGAGCTTTGGGGATGTTTGTCAAGAGAAGCAGTCGACAATTCCGTGCTCAGCGCGCGAGCTGCGAGCAGGCGCGTGGCGTGAGGCAACAAAACCATACAGGGGAAAACAATCCATGGCGACCAGGCTTACCGAGACTTGTCTTCCCACTGTCGACATGGCCCAAAATGCCAACGTTTATATTAACAATCTTCTCCGACATAGTTGGTTCTGCCTGCTGCCCTCAGAAAGATGAAGTTGTTCTCTCGTCTTCTCGCCTGATGCAGTCGTGACTTTATAAGGGCAAGAGGTAGCGTCACAGGCGAGGCGAGGGTAGGCTCTGAGACAGTATGACATTCAATTACAACGCTGGACAAACGTAGCCGAAAGGTTTTACAATAACAAAGGTTTCTGGTTTGCAAAGGTCCCTCGCCTGCGGATCGTTAGATTGTGTACAATCACAATCGAACGAGCTTATGGACCCCAGAATGTTACAAGCCCTAAATCGTCCAAGGTCTATTTTAGATTTTTTAGTCCATCGGCTCTTGATGGTCCAGAGTGACACCACATCCATGGATCTTACCTAATAGCCAATAACAATACGGGTCTACGGGTCTATTGCGGAATCATTTAACACAATTGGTTAGACTTGTAGGGGGTAATGTAAAATGTTGCAAAATTCACCTCCAGAAATTATTCATGAGATTACGATTACATATCCAAAAAAATGTTTTGAGTTCACCACTGCACCCTGGTGACCCTATCCACAAAACGCACAGAATCCTTTTGTATCAATCAAGAAACATGCAGGTAAGAGCCAAGCCTAATCGAGCGACAACATCCAAGAGTATCTCACAAGTTTTGCACCTGCACTTCTCGTTCTGACGTGCTGTATATCCAGCAGTCACTGGCGCACGTGCGTCCTTTTGCAGCCCCTCGTCCGACTGTTGCGCTTGCCACACAGAGGAAGAACGCTCTCTGTGCACGCACTCCACCTGTAACGCGACTCATAAACACGGGACAGAACTTGTGAAAGCGATAGAGATAACCGGCACGGGCGTCCCCGGAGCCAGCACCAACCCTCACGGGCCCAAACTTACTGGCGTGCGCGTACTGGCGTATGCGTGAGGAGAAAGCTGCCAGCTTTTCACACTGAAAGCAGAACAATCACATAGTATCATTCCACAGCCAGCCCCGTTCGACCGCCGCCAGGCCGCTTCAGCAAGCTGGTGGACGTAGCGCGGGCCTCTTGCGCACATCTTCACAAACGCGGTGCTGAGATGTCAGGAAGGGGGGTGGGTGCGAGGACTGGGGGGCTGCGCAGTCCTGGGAGCACAAAGACGGAGCGGTCTCCACGATGACGGCGCCGGGCGAGATGAGCCTCACGTTCCACCATCTTCCGGCTGAGGTGCAAATCAAGTGCCTGGCTGGGCTCAGCACCTGGGACGTCCTCCAGTGCTCCCAAGTCTCCGCCTCGTGGCGTGCTCTCGTCAAGGCGCCGCACGCTGGGCGCCTTCTCAGTAACATTTCGTTTGAAGACCTACCAGCCCGTCGCCGCGTCTCCCTGAAGGTCGTCCAGCGCCTCCTCATACAGGTCGTGTAGGCCGGGACACATCTCACAAGCCTGGATCTTCGATGATGCCCGCAGATCCGATGGACCGATGTCACGCCGGGGCTGGCGGGAGCGGCCCCGGCGCTGCGGCGACTTCAGCTGGCATCACGAAGTGGTGGCACACGAAGCGGCCGAGGTGCGGGCTTTCGGGGAGGCGCGCCAGTGCTACGTGGACGCTGTGCTGCGTCCCGAGCTTGGGAGCCTGGAGGACGCCACGGAGTTCTTCCGCGGGCTCCCGGGTATGGCCGGGGTGTGGGCGGCGGCTGCTCAGAGCCATGGTCTGGAGCTCTCCGCCGGGACTTGGGATACGGGAGCGGGCGTCACCGAGGGGTGGCTCAGGGCGAACGGCTTGGCGCTCAGCGGCCAACTGAATCGGTTCGACGGCAACGGCCCAGAAGAGCCCAACGAGTTTCAAGACCCAGTCCACATGGACGTTCACGGGGCCCTTGTGGACACCTTGGTGGGGGTACTGAGCATGCGTACTCTCACAACTCTCGACTTGTCAGGTGCTCCACTTGGTTTGCTTTTCCCTGAAACCTGCCCATCCGCCTGTTCTAGGGAGCACTCCTCCGCCGTTGTATATATCGCCAGGCTGGCGCTCTGAGCTGTGCTGCCAGGAGGCTGCCAGGTGCGGTGCCGGGCTCCCCGGAGGCTACTAGGTGCGGTGCCGGGCTCCCCGGAGGCTGCCAGGTGCGGTGGGCTCCCAGGCTACTAGGTGCGGTGCCGGGCTCCCGGAGGCTACTAGGTGCGGTGCCGGGCTCCCCAGAGGCTACTAGGTGCGGTGCCGGGCTCCCCGGAGGCTGCCATGTGCGGTGCTGTGCAGGTTTATGTCATTCAGGTGCTCTTCACGATTTGGGGTCGCGCCAGGCGTGCTCTTCACGATTTGGGGTCATTGCGCAAGGCGTGCTCCGGGGCGAGAAGGGGGTCACTGCGCGAGGCGT
>LGRX02030631.1:0-12109 GCA_001247695.2 Cymbomonas tetramitiformis | reverse complement strand
ACATCTATGTCTCTTACCCATCTTTATGTTGGCTGCAGCCAACATAAAACCCAAAGTTCCGAAGCATATTACTCATGGTTAATGGTACATATTGCTCCAAAGTAATGTTGTTTGAAGGGCTGCTAGACCTTTAAAAAAATGTCAATACGTGGTATACCTTCTTACACCCATGGGGGCTTGCATAATTGTGACCTAGAGTTGGGGTGTGATCGCGAAAATACAAAATGCTCATTATGTTGGCTGCAGCCAACATAAGAAAATTGTGCAATGTGAGCGGCATGAGATGGGCATTGAAAAATCGGACACCTATGTTGTCAAGATCTCGAGCTGCTCTTTCTGGAGTGTCTTGTCAAAACTTTCATCCGAGTTCATCTTGACCCTCAAAATATCGATCGAAGTAACATGGGTATGTAAACACCCAAAAATCCTTGGAAATTTCACAAAATTTCACATTCTCTTGAATAGTAACCCAAATTCTCGCCGATGATTTCGAGCGTCCCAATGTTGCTAACGCATGTGTGAAAGAGAACATCCCCGCCGTCATTTTGAGCTAATAAAATGTACAATCCGATACCGACAGCTCCCGGCATTGTCAGCAAGGCTTATGTTGGCTCCAGCCAACATAAGGGGCCCTAATGTTGGCTATAGCCAACAGATGGGTAACAGACAATTTGAAATAATCTGAGATAAGTTAAATTATGTCAACTTAATCATACATGTATAGTCTGTATACCACTGGACAACACGTAACAAGCATGATGTATTTCAACTATTTCAGTATTGTAATCCTGTATCTCATTCATTTTGGATGATGAGTATCTCAATTTTCACAAGCAGGTCTGATGAGTGTCCAGTCTTGAATAACAGGAGAACAGATGTCCAGTCCCAAATCCTCCGTCATAGAACAACTGAGCTAATTCCTGTCTAACAATCAAGGCTGGCATCTTATGCTGCTTGGATGTTCAATATATTTGTAATTCAGGACTAGCAAGCTTTTACATGCATATGAAATATGCATGTTGCAGTGCTAGTGATATATTGCAGTGTGATATAGGTGTACTGCTGGATAAACCCCCGGTGCCACGGGGTACAAACCCATGGTCGGTTAGGCGCGGACAGATCGCCATCGAATCGATCAACAGAACTACACGATGGTTTATTGATAAGCCCTTACTTTTTAATCCTCTGCATGTACATCTATATTGCACTGTCGTCATTTGCATGTATAGCTATAATGTATGCCAAGCCGTTATCGTGATCAGGCTTGTATGCATGTATACATATGCATTATACAGTAAGAGTGCACCAATAAGAGAATTCTACGTTAAGAAAACAGCCAGCTTTGGGGGTCACAAGTTTAGGAGAAAAGCTGGCTGGTTTCAAAAGTTAAGAGATTGGCAAAAATTAAGAGAATTAAAGCTGTAAATTGTGATAAAAATAGGGGAGAACTTTTTCAAATATGTTCCAATAAGTGTGTAATTGTGAACGGGTCGCATCGTCCATCACGGCAGTGGGCGGCTTTTTCGAAGTGAGGATGTGCTGCGAATCCAATACGAGAAAAACTGAATTTTCACTCTTAAGGATGAGAAAAGCTAGCTAGCATGGCTCTTATTTCATTGGCTCTCTTAGGTACCGAAGCTGGGGGAGGGGGGGGGTCACAAGTTTAGGAGAAAAGCTTGCGACCCCGAAATCTCTGTTTTCTTATTGGTGCACTCTTACTGTATGACTATCATTTTCTAATGCAATGATGTGAAATCATGAATACACTGGCACGTGATGTGTGCATGCCGGTCATGTATACACCCGCGCGATGCTGATGTTCAGTATCTGTCATTATCACAGTCGTACAATACGACTGCATGCTTCATTCATGTATACTCGTATACTGTAGCTCGCGCGTCGAATTTCTCGTCGTGAGTGACGAGATTTGATGATTCATATATGCGCCATTTTATGTGCGCATGCCGATGTGCAGTATCGGTCTGTATCACAGCCGTACAATACGAATACGTACTGCATTCATGCGTGCGTACGTGCGCCTATACTGCATTCATTCATGCGTGCGCCTATACTGCATCTTGAGCATCCATTTTCTCGTTACGAGTGACGAGTATCGATGATTCACATGTGAGCCTTGTTCCTGCATGTTGTAAATATGGTGCGATCTCTGCACATATGTACAATTCGTCAACAGGACAACCGTGCGATATCTATATGATTACACCTCGTCGCTTTGGTGTTTTGTTGGTATACTGCGTATGTATAATTGAGCGTCAGTCGTTCGCTATTTTGCTGCGCGCTGTATGATTCGCCGCTGCAATATTATGTTCGCAATTATTGTCGCTGATGCGATGCTGTTATATGCGAATATCGTTGCGCCGTTATAGGTGTTATGTGCGAACTTCGTTGCGTTGTTATACAGTATATCAGAAGTGTTTATGCTGCACACACTCAAGTCTGTTCTCGACCTGGACGAATTTTCGAATACCACTGTCACGGCACGGCTATTATTGATAGGTATGCGTGCAGCAATCTGTAGACCAGAAGTGTCTGCGTGATCTCAATGCTCCTCATATACTCTAGCGCTCCGCCACGCGTCATACGCGTTACCACCATCGAGTTGTGAACTCGAGAGCACTAGGTGAACTTGACGCATCGGCTAGACAATATAGCCTTTGATGCGCGCATGCTCTTCAGTGCATGCTTGAAGCGAAGACGCGTTTCTTCAGAACGATTCAGTTCTTCAAGGCTTGTCTTGCTTCGCCATCTCGATGCCATATGCTTGGCCTCTCGATGACAGATGCCACGCACCTTAGGTACATGACAGACATACTGACTGTACATGTCATAGTCGTCGACCGTACTGTACTGATTATACTTGACGACCGTATGTCATTTGTCATGACATATGTCATGACATGACATGACAGGTATGATATGTATGCCACGTATGGCCCGTATGACATGTATGACACGTATGTCATCGGTCATATCCCTGACACCGGCGCACTGCTGCTGCGTCTCTGGAGCCGGCTCACCTCCGCCATTCGAGCCACCCCTCCACCACCAAGCCCACAGGTACTAGGGTACATCACGAGTCAGTACGAGAGACAGACGTGTCAGAATGACGAGTGACAGAAACGATGACAGTCACCAACCGGAAATGATGACAGTCACCAGCATGACCGAACGACACAGGTGACTAGCAGAATTGACAAAGGTGACCGACATAAGTGACTGACTCAAATGTGACATTTGAATATCTGCACCTACAGTAGATCAGACTTGAGAGAATTGGTGGGAAACCATTCAGGATTCGATCAGTCGAACATAACTGGAGGGAATCGAGGAGGACCTCATTTATACAGTCACATCAGCAGATCTGTGAGTATTCAAATGAGAGACTTGGGAGGTGACAGTCAGAAACATTTAAGTACTGATGCCAGATCCCAGCTGATTGGCTGTTGCAGTCAGCAAATGACTGAACACATGAAGTGGCATGGTAAGGACGAGTTACCTTAAGTAGAGAGCTGTGCAAGCTCTCGGGGTTGTGTTTAAATTTGTCGTACATTGCAGCCACCTCTGTGGCTGTTAAGCAACTTGACCAAAAGAGTAATTAAAAAAGATCCGTATCCGATATTATCCATGTACTGTCTGTACATCCTATGATCATGGCATCATATTACCTGTAAGTGTTTGCTTACATACCTGTGAGACTGGTTCAGTCCTCACACCCCGAATACCACATCCCACATCACCCCGCTGCCCCCTACAGCCTTGTCTCAAGAGCGCTTGCCCACCCACGCCACGGTCAGAATGCCCAAGCGATGTCCCTGTGTCCCAAGGGGCCGAGAATGATAAACTGGGTTGCCCTCATTTAAACTTGCGCATTTGCCATCGACTTGCGCTTGTAGCACTCTACCCCCAGCACCAACTCCCCGTGGCTGGCGCCCTTGCGCCGATTGCCTTGCGAGGTGGTCGCGAACCTGAGCTATGCGCTCCACACTTGCGATGTAACGGTCACGCCGCACTGTTCCTACTTGGGGTCCCATACATCCCCACAATTGCCTGCGTGTCCCAAGCCCTCCCGGTGACCGATAGTTCACCACCCGGTCGTCGCCTCCCCGACAGCGCGCTGCTCACTGTTAGTTCCGGCACGGCCAGCAACCTCGCCCGGTGGGCACGGAAGCTGATGAGATGCCGTATGCTGCCGTGCAACCTGTTGTAAGTGGTCATCGCTGCCGGGATGGGCCCCCGGGCTCTGAGGGGCCCGGCGTGTGTCAACTCTACCCGCGGACCTCCCCACATCTCCCCCCGTCATCCTCATCAGTTCCCCCCATGCCATCAACCCCCCCAAGAAGGCCGGCCACCCGCCTGCTCGCCCCCATCAAGGTGGCAACCCCTCCCTAAGCCAAGACCATTGCTTGCTTGGGCGAGGCCCCACTCTGCTCCTGAGTCCAGACCCCACTCTCCGGGCCCGGCGACAAAAGGTCATCCCACTAACTCAATCATATCCTCGACACTTGTCGCCGCTTGGCTGAGCCCGCCTATGCCTGCCCGCGCCCCTCCAGATCGCGCCTCGGCGGTGCCCCCTCCTTGACCCCCCACACTGTCCAGATGCTCCATCTCCCGCCGCACGTCCTCCATGCTCTCCAAAAGCCTCGATGTCATCGCGCCTGCCTCGCCTGCCTCACCGGAACCCTGCACAGACCGCCCACACTGCGTTCCCTCAGGTTCCTGCGTCCCACCGCCGGACCCATCCTGCGTGGCATATATAGTGTCTCCTCGAACGCGTCCTCCCACGCTTTGTCCATCGGCGCCGACCTCTCCGCTCCTTCCCGTCGGTCCGCCTCCCCCAGATCCAGGTCTGGGCCCATGCCTCCTCTCACACGCCCTCCGCCAGCCAAACGCCACCCACTTCCGGCCGGACATCGCCCTACAACCCGCCCGATGATCAGCCCTGCAACCCCCCGTGCAAGCGCGAAAGAAAGCAGCCGGACCCACTTCTCCTTCCAGCCCACAGCCCCGCCACGTGCCGCTTCCTCCCCCTATAACCCTAAAAACCCTAAACCCTAAAAAATGGTGTGTGTGGCATGTGGCACGCGTGGGTGGACGGGGGTTACATACTTAAGTGCATAATTTCGGAAAATGTTATTATACGGCTTGATATTTTTGGAGAAGTTTGGAGAAGGTTTGGACAAACTCAAAAATCTAAAATTTTGACATTTAGGGTTTAGGAGTAGTCGTGCGGGGCCATTTTGGTCACGGCAAACCGCAGGAAATCGTGTTTTGCACTTGGCATGCATGCGCGTCGCATGAATGTGTTGATAAAAGGTCACCGCCGAGTTTGGGGAGGTGCACCAAGTTAGTTGAAGGCACTTGAAAGTTGCATAGCCAAGATTTTAGGGTTTTAGGGTTGCTGGCGGGTGAAATATTGGCTGTGAGAGCAGGGGTTTCGCGTATGCGGGGTCCGCTATAAAGTGCATAATTTCGGAAAATGTTGTTATACGGCTTGATATTTTTGGAGAAGTTTGGAGAAGGTTTAGACAAACTCAAAAATCTAAAATTTTGACATTTAGGGCTTTGGAGGAGTCGTGCGGGGCCATTTTGGGCGCTGCAAACCGCAGGAAATCGTGTTTTGCACTTGGCATGCATGCGCGTCGCATGAATGTGTTGATAAAAGGTCACCGCCGAGTTTGGGGAGGTGCACCAAGTTAGTTGAAGGCACTTGAAAGTTGCATAGCCAAGATTTTAGGGTTTTAGGGTTGCTGGCGGGTGAAATATTGGCGGTGAGAGCAGGGGTTTCGCGTATGCGGGGTCCGCTAGAAAGTGCATAATTTCGGTAAATGTTGTTATACGGCTTGATATTTTTGGAGAAGTTTGGAGAAGGTTTAGACAAACTCAAAAATGTTATTTTTTGACATTTAGGGCTTTGGAGTAGTCGTGCGGGGCCATTTTGGGCACTGCAAACCGCAGGAAATCGTGTTTTGCACTTGGCATGCATGCGCGTCACATCAAAATTGTGATGCCCCAAGTTTGTTCAAATGCTTGAGCATAAATATGCAAAAAATGTTATCATTATTGCATTGTGAATGCCAAATCCCATACTATATATTTGAATGCAAAAATTACAACAGTGATAACACGCGCTCATGCTCGGCAGCAGGCATCTTGTACACATCCCCTCTTTTAACTAGGCGCACATCGGTTGCACGCACGGCTTCACAAGAGATCAAGCACTTTTTACTTGTGTCTAGTATGTAGTCATCTCTCACATCGGCATCTTCCCATTCAAAGTACCTCCCCGAAACCACAAATTCTCCCGGGGCAAAATCTTGCCCATAGTCATCTCGGCGCCCCCTAGGTCCAACCTCCGTCACGGCGGATAACGCCTTCACCAAGTAGTAGGCGTGTGTGCGGTCCGCCGGGTCTCGGTGGACCGCGATGATGCATCCGCGCCGCACCGCTACACTCACATCACTCGCATACTCCTCCACCAACTCCCGCACCCTTGCCGCGTCCGCACCCGTTGCGGGCGTCAATTCCACCTCCCTCCACAAATCCACATGCGAGCTCTCCAAACAGTTCTCGGACGTCGGCATGGACGACACACATTCCGCATAGCATGACACGCAATAGCATGTCCTGTCGCGCACCAGCAACTTCCCCTCCACGCCCGATCGCACCGAATGCAGTTGCAAAGTGCGCTCCAAAGATTTGTATGCGATGCGCGCCGTGTGATCAACCGCCGACAAACCTCCCGCCACCTCTTTCGTCGCGTCCTCGGGAACTAGATAAAAAAATCGTTGATTGAATGCGGCCCTCGACTTCGTGTAGCTGGTGTCCGCGCGTGTGCGCAACCTCTCCACACAAAAAGCATAGAGATCGGCCGCACACAAGATCTTCCCATACCATTTGTCACCCTCCGAAATTACCGCCACCGCCGCCGCATGCTTCACGTGTGCCCCCGCTCCGTCCTGCTCCCCTTTAGCATGCGCCGTCTCAAAGAAGTTCCGCTGACAAGGAATCCCCAGCGACCATTCCATTTTGCTGTTTCCCACGTCCGCGAATCCCGCCGCGCACTTGTTCTGCCCCGCACAACCATCCGCCCATTCGTGAATAAATATTGGCTTCGGAATCCCCCTTTTCTCAAAGTACTCCTTGATGATCACCTCTCGCATGTACTGAATGAATCTGTGATCATGCTTGCGGTCATCACTGATAAAGTACACATAGTCCTTTATCACAACCGGGTTCTCTGCCGTGGACTCTACCCCATCGACTTCCTTGCACGCGTGCCGCCATAATACACACACCAACACAGTAGCCTGCTTCACCACCCAGTGCAAACTCTGAACTTCCCTCGGGATCGATGTTCAACGAATGGTTCTCGGAGAAGTCGAAACACCACGCCGTATGCCCCAACGGCAAATCCGTGATACACGTCTTAAATTGACGGTGCTGGTGCAAGGCCATGAATGTATGGTAAGCATAGGGACGCAAAAACGGGCAGTCCCCGACGCCATTTAGCCTCCGCCACTTCCACGATTCCGACGCCGCGTCCTCGCACAGAAAGCGTCCATTGCACCGACAGTTTGGCGACTTCCCCGGTTCGTGCCCCAGCAACAACGTTTGCAGCTTAGATATCAACGCCCCCAATTTCGTCTTCTTCTGCAAAAACTGCAACCTCCTAACCTCTTTCCCTTCGTCGTCGTACTTGCCCGTACTGTCTCAGAGTCTCATAGCACGACCACCTCACCTCCTCCGCATATTGCACCTCCTTCTCGCACACTTTAAAGTTCTTCAAACCTCCGCACTGTTTGCAGGTTTGCAACAGGCACTCTATGCGGTGCTTATCCCCTTCACGCGGGCACAACAGACTCTCCGCGAACGTGGAGGTAGACTTCCCCGCCTTCACGATGCCACACACTTGCCCCGTCGGCGCACCCACCGCGCTCTCCCTCTTTTCCTCCGCCGTCCGTGGCACTCGGGGGCAACACTTCTTATCCTTGCACGGGCACTTCTTGTGCACCGCCTCCCGTGCTTCGTCGAACCCTTTAAGCACCATGCGCATGTCCTCGTGATACCTACAACAACAAGAGATGTTGTCCCTTCTTGTCAACCGTACCACATTGTGCGGTTTGCAAACTCCGCCTTCTCAAACGACCTTTGCCCCACCTTCACGCTTGGATATTTCGCCACAAATCTCCGGTACACCACTAGTTGCGAAGCCTCAAGCCAATGCTTGCTAACGTACTCACGGGGCGTCTTAAGCTTCCCCGTGTGTGGATCTCTTGCCAACACCACGTCCTTCTTACAAGGACTCACGCGCGTGTTGTCCGGGTGCAACCAAAAGTCGCGGATGAGTGCACAAGTGGCTTCCGCCATGCACCCTGAACGACGCCCACGTCGCTTGGGGCGCGTCACACCCACGTGCAAGCTCCTTCGTGCACGCTCGGCATTGCCAACCCTCGCACCCGTCAGCATGTTTTTATGCCCCGTGATGCCCGCATATCCTACACGCTTATGCACGCCTAACATTGTTGTCGCTGCGGTTAACACTTGCCCCTCTTGCATGTTCTCGCCAAACACTGCGGCCGCCACTGCAAGCTTGTGCTCCTCGTTCAAGTTAGAATTCCTACTCGACAGCGCCCCAAAGACCGCAACCAGGTTTTCCAGAATGCAGTCCATAGCTTTGGTCTTCGCCATTTCTGTATCACCGAACAACGCTGCGCGACAGCGTTGCAGCACACCTACTGCCACTTCCTTTGGCAGCGTTTCAATGTACTCCCTCACCGCTGAAGCGATGCGGTTTGGGGACCTACTAAAAATCTCGCTCATCTTCCCTATCCAGTGGTTCCTGTTTCCTCGCTTCAGTGGCGTGTATTCCTGTGGTCTGTCAACTTCGTGACGTGTCAGCGACCGACGCAAACCATCTTCTTGCCCCTCTATCCCTCCTTTGGACACTTCGCGCGAAGTGTCCAGTTCGTCTGGAGAAGAACATTCCTCTTTGTCTGAGCTGTCAGGAATCTGACAATTGCGCAAGGGCGTGGAAGTCGCCTCAGCTCGTGCAGACGCCCAAATATCGCACACCGAATCCAACTTGGTAACCAAGTGTCGAAGCGTCGGCATAGCTTCTTGCGGTAGGGGCCACACTCCAAGAGGTATGGTGCGTGCGGAGTCGCCTACTTCTACTAGAAGAGGTAGCAAGTCCATAAGAATTGGCGGGATATCCCAGTCTGGTCCAGGATTGTAGCTCGCGTCTGAGCCGCACAAAGCTAAAAAGACGCTCATAGCTAGAATGACATGCATGATTCCACATAACTGCCCTAGTAGCCAACGTCGATCATCCTGAACCACGGTGAACTTCACGTGGCCTTCCACGATGTGCACCCCTGCTACAAAAAGGTATGCGCACTCCTCAACAGTCGTTCTCACGCATTTTGTCACAGATCATAATAGTTCATAATAGCTTCGGGCTCTTTACAAATAAAGCACAACCGCACCGTTGAAGCTTGTCGGATTGGGGCGCCGCTTCGTCCCACCCATATCGTTGTCGTTTCTACCACGCTAACCACATATCAAATATACATGAAATATAATCGTGCGAGGGCATGAGCTTCCTCGCACTTCCATCACCGGTCACATTCTTGAAGAATACGAACGCGTTTCACTTCGAAATGGCGTGAAGTGCTTCATGATGTGGCGCTTTGGAGTTCACCAAATCTGTCAGCGCTCCACATCATAATTTATATCCGTGACATAATGTTGTGTGCATCGTGATGTGGCGCTTTGGAGTTCGATCAAGTTTTATCGACGGACTCCAAATCTGTCAGCGCTCCACATCATAATTTATATCGGTGACATAATGTTATGTGCATCTTGATGTGGCGCTTTGGAGTACGATCAAGTTTTATCGACGGACTCCAAATCTGTCAGCGCTCCACATCATAATTTATATCGGTGACATAATGTTGTGTGCATCGTGATGTGGCGCTTTGGAGTTCGATCAAGTTTTATCGACGGACTCCAAATCTGTCAGCGCTCCACATCATAATTTATATCGGTGACATAATGTTGTGTGCATCGTGATGTGGCGCTTTGGAGTTCGATCAAGTTTTATCGACGGACTCCAAATCTGTCAGCGTTCCACATCATAATTTATATCCGTGACATAATGTTATGTGCATCTTGATGTGGCGCTTTGGAGTTCGATCAAGTTTTATCGACGGACTCCAAATCTGTCAGCGCTCCACATCATAATTTATATCCGTGACATAATGTTGTGTGCATCGTGATGTGGCGCTTTGGAGTTCGATCAAGTTTTATCGACGGACTCCAAATCTGTTAGGGTTACACAGCGATATAATTTTGCGTGGGATATTTGTATGTGCATGGTGATGTGGCGCTTTGGAGTTCTGGACGGACTTGAAGGCCCAAGACTCCGCCTTTACTGAATTGACTTATGCTCCTGAAACCTAAGAGTAAGTAGCACGTTAACACCTTGCCCCAGAAACATGGGGGCGAACCGTGGAAAACAGGCTGTTGTGAAAGCTCTTGTGAAGAAGAAAGAAGAGAATGTAGTGAAATGTGTGGTCCGCGATTGTGCGGTCCCGAAAACTATTGTACCGAAGATCCAATGCAAGACGTGCCAGGGCTACTTTCATTTCGCGTGTTCTAGCAATGAGGAGGTTGGAGTAATATGCAAGCAGTGTGGTCCTCGGCCGGGGAAGTGCGTTTATTGCAAGAAAAGCGCGACCATTATGACTTGTAGTGTTTGTGGAGGTGGTTTCCATCCTTCATGTCAGCGAAAATTCGGGACTGCCGATTGTGGTTTGCTCACAAATCAAAAGAACTGTGGGCGCAAGGAGTGCGAGCAGCGATCAGAGTGTACTGCTAGTGAAGTGGCGGAAGATGCCACCGAGGCCACCGTTAAAACGCTGGCCTCAATTGACGCTCCCCGCGCGTTGGCGGGCTTGGCCAAGGAAGCGCAGAGTTCTCGAAGAAAGTCCTTGGACTGGCCTACTAGCGCGCTGAAGACCGGCGACGCTGGTGAGCACATTTTTCAAAGTGGTCCAATAATATAACGTTGTAATGAGTTTTTAGTTCTATTTATGTTTCTCGTCCTACTTGTGTAAACGTGCTTGGTTTTGGTGTTCTATGAATTAGGTGGGCTCGCCACGGCTCCGCCCTCACCCCCACCGCCAGCACCAGATGAGTCCTGCTTCATATGCGAGAAGGACGATGGACGTGGTGTCCACAGGTGCTCGCACTGCAATGCTAGCTACCATAACGTGTGCATGGTAGCCAAAGGCATTGAAGAGGTGAACAATTGTGGTAGGCCGGAGTGCATGGCGAAGCGCACGGTCTACCCAACCTCCCAAGCCGAGAGAGACGCTCTGAACCTCGCAAAACATGGTGCCATGCTGCTGGAAGGCGCGCTCGAGAACAGTTTGCCGTTGCTTGCGGTGCCGTCGGCGTGGCCCCCGCCCCTTGTTCAAGCGGCCACACCCGAGGGCGTTCGGGTGGGTGTAGAGGGGCCGTCGGGAGGGGCGGAGCAACCCGCGCATGCTCCCGCCCCCACCAGCACGGAGGTGCCCGCACCCGACACGGCAGGGCTGGTAGTGAACGCGCCGTCGGGAGGGACGGCTCAACCCGCGGATGCTCCCGCCCCCACGAGCACGGAGGTGCCCGCACCCAAGACCGCGGGGGTGGTACCGGACCCGCCGTCGGGCTCAGCGGAGGAACCCGCGGACACTCCGGCACCTGCCTTGTCCATGCTCTCGGAGTTCTCGGCATCGGCTCCCCCACCCCTTGAAGCGGCCACACTCAAGGTCGTTGAGGGGGGTGGAGAGGAGCCGTCGGGAGGGGCGGAGCAACCCGCGGATGCTCCCGCCCCCACGAGCACGGAGGTGCCCGCACCCAAGACCGCGGGGGTAGTACCGGACGCGCCGTCGGGATCGGCGGAGGAACCCGCGGGGGGTGTAGAGGAGCCGTCGGGAGCGGCGGCTCAACCCGCGGATGCTCCCGCCCCCACGAGCACGGAGGTGCCCGCACCCGAGACCGCGGGGGTGGTACCGGACGCGCCGTTGGGATCGGCGGAGCAACC